>ONZH01014019.1:0-28897 GCA_900303285.1 Rhinella marina | reverse complement strand
TATAGTGAGCGTAACCATCCCGCTCCTATGCGTCCTTAAAGAATCGCTCATCGCAATAAGGGAGAACGCATTGCACGCAGAGGAGACGGGGGTAGGAGGAGACGCAACGGAGCTACACAGTCAGACCACACTTTGTCTGCTTCTCGGTGGCAGTTGCAGGAGGAGGAGGAGGATGAGGAGGAGGAGGACGAAGTGGAGGTGGCTGTGGAAGAGGAGGAGGATGCTGGCGGCGAGGGTAGCAGTCAGGCTGTGTGCGTCCCATTGGTTCAGCGCGGATGGGGCGGAGAGGAGGTGGAAGAGGAAGAGGAGGAAATGGCAAGTGATCCTTCTGGTGGGGGCAGTGACGTCATGCCTATTCAGAGTCTGGCACACATGGCTGACTTCATGCTGGGCTGCTTTTCCCGGGACACACGTGTTGTCCGGATAGTGGAGAACAAACTGTACTGGGTCTTCGCACTCCTGGACCTCCGGTATAAAGATAACGTCTCCTCTTTTATTCCGGTAGAGGAGAGGACGAATCGATTGCTGGAATACCAGAGGGAACTCGTGCAGAACATGATGGAGATTTTCCCACCCACCATCGCTGGCGGCAGAGAGGAGAGGGTCTCCCAGAGTCCCACAACATCGATCAGGCCCACAGCCACCAGGGGAACACTCTCCAAGGTGTGGGACACGTTCATGGCACCCCCTCGTGCAACTTCCATCGCTGCGGGGCCCGCTATCAGCAGGAGGGACAAGTATCGGCGGATGTTGCGGGAGTACCTGGAAGACCGTACCCCTGTCCTCCCCGATCCCTCGGCGTCCTACACTTACTGGGTCTCCAAGTTGGACACGTGGCTGGAACTGTCCCTGTACGCCTTGGAGGTGCTTGCCTGCCCTGCCGCCAGCGTGCTATCAGAAAGGGTGTTCAGCGCAGCCGGGGGCATTATAACCGATAAGCGCAGCCGCCTGTCAACCGACAGTGCCAACAGGCTGACGCTAATCAAAATGAACAGCAAGTGGATTGACCCGGACTTTGCTTCTCGAACCGTGGAAAGCAGCCAAAAGTGAAGTGCCATCTGTATGAAGTGCCATTTCCTCCTCCACTTCCTCCTCCTCCTCCTTAACCGCCGTAGAATTGCTCCGTAAAAAAAAAAAAAAAAATATTTATGGCTCACCTCTTGGGCCTACAAGCAATTTTTATCATGGCTCACCTCTTGGGCCTACAAGCAATTTTTATCATGGCTCACCTCTTGGGCCTACAAGCAATTTTTATCATGGCTCACCTCTTGGGCCTACAAGCAATTTTTATCATGGCTCACCTCTTGGGCCTACAAGCAATTTTTATCATGGCTCACCTCTTGGGCCTACAAGCAATTTTTATCATGGCTCACCTCTTGGGCCTACAAACAATTTTTAAGAGGTCTCACCTCTTGGGCCTACAAACAATTTTTATTATAGCTCACCTCTTGGGCCTTAATACAATTTTTAAGAGGTCTCACCTCTTTGGCCTCCACTTAATTTTTTCGAGGGCTCACCTCTTGGGCCTCCATATAATTTTTTCGAGGCCTCACCTCAAGCTAACTTTGGGCACTCATTAAAATATTTTCACAACAAGGACCTAAGAGCCCTCGATGGGAGAGCTTTGTGTGGGGGCCTGTTATAGGGAAGAGATGCGGCCCTGCGGGCTCTAGCCTGCCTTCTCCATGAGCCTCTGGCCAGCCCACGGCCTCTTCCTGCCTTTTGCGGTCCTACGCATCCCTCAACATCCCCACTGCTTTACCTGCTAGACATGACACTGGGCCAGGTCGGGTCACTGACTTCGTCATACTCAACCACCTCCTCTTACACTGCCTCACTTTGCTCCAACAGCCTCCCTTGCTGGAAACTGTGTCTCATCATCATCCCTAATCATTTTACACTTTAGTGCCCGTTCCACACCACCATCAGCTAGAGATGGAGCTTGCTCCAGTGTTTGGGCATCAGAACAAACAAAATCCTCAGATAGCTCTTGCGATTCTTGCATGGGTGGGAACACTGGGTTGATAACATTGGGCAGGGTGGGAGGAAGGAGGGTCAGAGTGAGGTCCCTGCAGTTTCTGCAGGCTATCGACGATACTGGACTTTGTGGACTTGACTGGGTGGTGGACAGATTTAACAAATCTAGAAGGAGAAGGAGGGGTTTGCCGAGCTGTCTGTAAGGGTTGCGGAAATCCAGACAGAACCAAGGCCCAAAACTTGGGTGGGGGTAGCAGGTTTGCCCGTCCCCGCCTCCACAACATTCACCCAGTGTGCTGTCAGGGAGATGTAGCATCCCCGGCCTCAAACCAAAGTGTTGGTGGTCAAATGGCCTTTTGCAGTAACCGTGTTACTCGGGCGTGGATGATGTTTTGGGACATGTGCCTGGGCAAGGCAGGGATGGCACAGAGGGAAAAATAGTGATGGCTTGATTGCTTTCCCCCTTGCCTATGCCATCTGTGGTTGTCATAGGCAACGTGATTTTAAGGGGTGCAGAATTTTATCTTCTTTTTTGTCTAGTTTGGCTTGGGGTCCATGGCAATGTAGAGGAAAGAAGGTTTCCTTGTATGGTCTCACTTTACAGAGAGGTTATATTGTCTTTGGAGTGTATTGTTGAGAGGCTGTGATAGTGGCGTAATAGTGCGACTTGGGCCCGTTATATGCACCCAGACATGCTTCCCCTGCTGTCCCAGTTGAGGTTTCAGGGTGGACTTGGTGACCTCCAAGTGGTCGAATTGAGATTTCCAAGTGGCGAGCATTTTTTTCCCATAGACTTTAATGGGATTCGATATTCGGTCGAATAGTCGAATATCGCGGTCTATTCGAATCGAATTTCGAACTTTCGAATATTTCACTACTCGCTCATCTCTAATTATTGAGGGCAATGACATTTACATTGTCCTCCAAGGATCCCACCAGAGATGGTATTGCCTCTAACTGCTGACATGATGCTGTGTTTAGGGATCATGTGACTAAACGGGCAGCGCAAAGGAAGAAAAAACAGGGAGAAATGTACAATTCAAGATGGTGTCTGAGCAGAAGCAAACAGGAGGCACAACTGCAGAAAATATGTATAACATTCGGTACATAAAACACGTGAGAATGATAAGTTGAACAGAGAAAGGTTTTGTGAAGCAAAATTGCCAATATTGGCTCTTTTTGCACGTTTTCCTCTGCATCCAAGAGCCATACATTTTTATTTCTTTTTCAGCAATGTAGCCACATTAGGGTTTTGTTTATAGGACGAACTTTAATTTTTAACAGCACCATGTAATGTTCCATATAATGCTTTGCAAAACTGTAAAAAATTATTTGTAGAGTGGAATTCCGCCATTTGTTTTTGGAGTTAATTTTCATGGCATTGATTACAAGTGAAAAAATAATAACCGTACTTTGCAGGTCAGTTTTACTAGCTGATTTTACAAGGTGGACTGATAACATGATATTCTAATATTTCTAGAGATATAACTAGAGATGATCGAATCGGACGAAGTGGAATTCAATCCAAATTTCAGGAACTATTCGATTCGCACCGATTTAGAATTTCCTGATGATTCGTGGTGAAATCAAATCTTTTTTTTTTTTTTTTCACTAATATGGCGGCTGCACGTGTTTGGACATCGAGAAAGGAACATAAGGGAGGGAGGGATCACCCACAATGCCATGCATGCAGCCAATCAGCAGCCAGCCATCCTTGTGATGTCACAGCCCAATAAATAGCCTCAGCCGTCTTGGATTCAGCCATTTTCCAGTGCAGGGAGAGACGTTTGCAGACGCTAGGGAAACTGATAAAAAACCTCCTCAAAATTACAAATTGCTGAATAGAAGTGTAGGGAAAGCATAGGAATTGAAGTATTGAAGCAGAACATGCTGCTATTGGGGTGTTTTGAGACAGTACAGTGAACTTAGTGCAGGGAGAGACGTTTGCAGGCGCTAGGGCAAGTGTTACAAAACCTCCTGAAAAGTACAAATTGCTGAATAGAAGTGTAGGGAAAGCATAGGAATTGAAGTATTGAAGCAGAACATGCTGCTATTGGGGTGTTTTGAGACAGTGTGAGATCTGGAAAGAAGTGCAACCACAGGTTAACAGGAAAAATCGTATTACACCTTGGTTTCAGTGACTGGGATTCAAAGCCATGCTACAGCTGCACATGTCAGGTTTGCCTCTGTAATTCTGGTTATTGGGGTTTTGTTAACCATTGTGCGCTGTAGTTACATTTAGTACAGCACTTTTTGGGGGTTTTAGTGTTGAGGCATATTAGCTGTGTTGAAGTGGGAGAATGGCAGCCCTTTGTAGTGTGTATTATTCGCAAGAAAAAGAGTTTTAGTAGGCGCACAGCGCCAAAGTTCTGTATTTTAAAAGCTACTGGCATTTATTGCTGTTGCCCAAAAAACATATTATTTGCTCCGTGTTGAAGTGAAACAATTACAGCCCGTTGTAGCGTGTATTATTCTCAGGAAAAAGAGTTTTACTAGGCGTATAGCTCCAAAGTTCTATATTTTAAAAGCTACTGGCATTTATTGCTGTTGCCCAAAAAACGTATTATTCGCTCCGTGTTGAAGTGAGACAATTACAGCCCGTTGTAGCGTGTATTATTCTCAAGAAAAAAAGTTTTACTAGGCGTACAGCGCCAAAGTTCTATCTAGTAAAGTGTTCTACCAGCTATTAGTGTTTTAAAAAAACGTATTATTTTCTCCGCGTTGAAGTGAGACAATTACAGGCCGTTGTAGAGTGTATTATTCTCAAGAATAAGAGTTTTACTAGGTGTACAGCATCAAAGTTCTATCTAGTAAAGTGTTCTACCAGCTATTACTGTTTTAAAAAAACGTATTATTCGCTCCGTGTTGAAGTGAGACAATTACAGACCGTTGTAGCGTCTATTATTCTCAAGAAAAAGAGTTTTACTAGGCATACAGCGCCAAAGTTCTGTATATTAAAAGCTACTGGCATTTATTGCCGTTGACAAAAAAACGTATTATTCGCTCAGTGTTGAATTGGGACAATTACAGCCCGTTGTAGCGTGTATTATTGTCAATTAGCAGAGGTCTAAATGTTTCTGGCGCAGGCACAGGTCGCAACAGAGTAAGGGGGCGTGGCAGCAGGGGTAACATTGAGAGGCCAGAGCTCCCTGTGTCATCTAGCGGTCGGGTCTTGACCAGCAACCCAGCAGTCCTTGAATGGTTGACTCGATTTTCGACTTCGTCCCAAATGACTTCAGAGACCCCCAGTCAAGAATCGGTGGGTTCGTCAGACGCAACCCTTAGTTAGCATGGGCCGGGAGCAGGCCTTCACCTGTCCTCAACCTGCCTCTGTCCTTTTCTGTTCCCTCAGCCAGAGAAGTAATGTATGCTGTGGGCTCAGCTCCACTTTACAGCAAGGACGAGCTACTGGAGGAGGGTCAGCAGCCACTCGAGGACAGTCAGCAGCTACTGGGCAGCCAAGATGTGGAGGAGACATCCACAGCTTCCTCAGTTAGGCAGGCAGTCAGCAGGGTGGCAGCAGTGGGAGGTCGGGAGCCAAACGTGCCCGAGGTAGACCTCCCGCTTCGCAGGAGCTTACCGGGCCAGAAAGTAGTGGTGCAGCGGTTCAAGGAGGCAGTGGCAGTAGCAGCTAGTCAGTGAGGAGTGTTGGGGGTAAATTTACATACTCGGCGGTGTGGCAGTTTTTCGTTAAGCCACTGGGTGAGGTGAACCTAGCTATTTGTATAATCTGTGGGCAGAAGGTGAAGCGTGGCCAGGGTGCCAATGTTGGCACCACGGCCCTGCATCAACATATGCAGCATCACCATAAAGTGACCTGGGAGAACCGTGGCTCCAGTGCGGTGGTCCAGCCTGCAGCACTAGCAGCAGCATCATCCGCAGCATCAAACAGTAGCACCCAACAGATTTCAGGCAGTCAAGGCTCCACCACCTCAGCCAAAGGGA
Organism: Rhinella marina; assembly: GCA_900303285.1. Classification (NCBI taxonomy): domain Eukaryota; kingdom Metazoa; phylum Chordata; class Amphibia; order Anura; family Bufonidae; genus Rhinella; species Rhinella marina. Next base: position 22,975 of record ONZH01014019.1, on the reverse strand, counting down.
GCTGTCTATCTTTCCCATCATCTGATGCTCCTGCTCCTCCTCCTACTCCTCGTCAATCATTCCGTCAGCAATCGATCAGCGAAGCCATTGCCAAGAGACAGCAGTATGCGTGTACACATCTAACGGCGCAGAAGCTGAACGTGCTCCTTGCCAAGTTGCTGGTGCTGCAGTCCCTCCCTTAGCAAGTGGTGGACTCTGAACCTTTCAGAGAACTGATGGCTTGTGCCGAGTCGAGGTGGAGAGTTCCAAGCCATCATTTCTTTGCCAAACAGGCAGTACCAGCCCTGCACAAATATGTAGAACAGAAGGTGGGACAGTCCTTGAGCCTGTCGGTGTCTGCCAAAGTTCACGGCAGCGCCGTGTGGAGCTCTAATTACAGTCAGGGACAGTATATGTCCTTTATGGCCCACTGGATAAATGTGGTTCCTGCAGCAACTTGGCCAGGCCAGTGCCTGGGTGAAATGGATTCACACAGGGGAGGAACTGCTCCACGTCATTCATCAAGAAATCCAATCCTGGCTTTCCCTGCGACAACTCAAAATGGGAACAATAGTGACCGACAACAGGAAGAACATGGTGTCTGCGCTGCGTCAAGGAGGGCTGTTCCATGCGCCCTGCATGGTGCACGTGTTTAATCTGGTTGTCAAGCGGTTCCTAAAGTCTTCTACCCATCTGCAAGACTGGAGAAGAAACTTTGCATGCACTTTAGCCACTCCTACACCGCCAAGCACAGCCTCCTTGACCTGCAGCGGCAGAACGGCATCCCCCATCATAGGCTGATATGTGACGTTTCCACCCGTTGGAGTTCCACCCTCCATATGTTGGACCGACTGAAAGGCCATAAACGATTTCTTAATGATCCAAGCGGACAGAGATACTCCCCTGTGTAACTTCTATGTCAGCCAGTGGCAGCTCATGCGTGACACCTGCTGGTTGCTCGTGCCCTTTGAGGAGGCCACTTTATTTGTCAGTCGCCAGGACTACGGGATGAACAACGTCATTCCACTCATTCATGTCCTGGAAAAGATGCTGTTAAATCTAGCTGGTCAGGGGACAGGAGATGTGGCGACTACATCTCACGGCCACATGAGCCCTGTGGGGGCTGAACTAGAGGAGGGGGAGGAGGAGGAGGACATTGGAGCACAAAGAATGCCTAGAGAAATGGGTAGTTTCTCTTCCCAGGTGACAGGAGAGGAGGAGCAGGAGGAGCAGGAGCAGCCAGCAGAGCTACGGGGCGATGAGGAAGAGGAGGCAGAGGACTCAGACACACCGTGGCAGTATGCAGTAGAGATGGAAGCAGGGAGTCCCTCCGAGTCACTTGCGCAAATGGCCCGATGCATGCTCACTTGCTTACGTAGTGACAGCCGAATTGTCAAGATTCGGCAGAGGGATGGCTACTGGCTCTCCACCCTATTAGACCCTTGCTACCGGTCCAAAATGGGGGCCTTTTTTACACCCGCCGAGAGGGAGGACAAACTGAACTACTATAGAGACATCCTATGTAGTCAGTTGGCCACTGTCTATATCTGCCTAAGTCTAGAGTCGCTGATGAGCAGCTTTCTTCACCCGCATAGTGAAGAAACTACTCACCAGCAGCATCAGCTAGACCTGGAGGAGGACCTGAAACAGCAGGTGGTGGCATACTTGGACAGCACCCTGCCACCCGTCATAGAAGATCCGCTGGACTACTGGGCAGCCAAACTAGATTTGTGGCCGCAATTGGACGAGTTTGCTCTGGAAAAGCTGTCCTGCCCGGCCAGTAGGGAGGCAGCAGAGCGGGTGTTTAGTGCAGCGGGGGCCATAGTTACACCAAGGAGAACTCGCCTGTCCACCCAAAATCAAAATCACCAATGCCTGATGCATCAGATTAGATCATTCATGCTGTTTTTTGACTGTTTCTTCTGGCTACCTGCCTCACCAAATACTCTGATGCTGCCACCCGCCTGATGCCACACATCTGATGCTCCTTCTTACACCCACCATCATCAGCGGGTAGTGTTATTGCCACCCACCTCCCCACAGTGTCGTCGTGCCACTCTATAGTCTGCTGATGCTGCTACTGCCTCCATAATGTCATCGTACCATTCTGTAGTCTGTCTATGCTGCTGCTGTTGCTGCTACTACTACTACTACTGCCTCCATAATGTCGTCGTACTAATCTGTTGCCTCGAAATTGTACTTACTGACATGTGATATTTGCTTGGTGGGCCTGAGACTCAGAAATTGTACTTACAGACATTTGAGATTTTGGTGACACGGAAATTGTACTTACTGACATGTGATATTTGCTCACTGGGCCTGTGACTCGGAAATTGTACTTACTGACATTTGATATTTGCTCACTGGGCCTGTGACTCAGAAGTTGTACTTACAGACATCTGATATTTGCTCAGTGGGCCTGTGACTCGGAAATTAAACTTACAGACATTTGAGATTTTGGTGACACGGAAATTGTACTTACTGACGTGATATTTGCTCACTGGGACTGTGACTCGGAAATTAAACTTACAGACATGTGATATTTGCTCACTGGGCCTGTGAATTGGAAATTAAACTTACAGACATGTGATGTTTGCTCACTGGGCCTGTGACTCGGAAATTAAACTTACAGACATTTGATATTTGCTCGGTGGGCCTCTGACTCGGAAATTAAACTTACAGACATTTGAGATTTTGGTGACACGGAAATTGTACTTACTGACATGTGATATTTGCTCAGTGGGCCTGTGACTTGGAAATTAAACTTACAGACATGTGATATTTGCTTACTGGGCCTGTGACTCGGAAATTGAACTTACAGACATTTGATATTTGCTCGGTGGGCCTCTTACTCGGAAATTAAACTTACAGACATTTGAGATTTTGGTGACACGGAAATTGTACTTACTGACATGTGATATTTGCTCAGTGGGCCTGTGGCTTGGGTAATTGTACTTACTGACACTTTCAATCTTGTTGGGCCACTCTGTGACCTCCTAATTCTGCTACTATGGTTGCTGCCACTTTCACACTCATTGTCATTGTGCCACTGTGTGGCCTTATAATGCTACAGCTACTGCCACTGCCTCATCTACACTGTCGTCGTGCCACTCTGTCAGACCTTCTACAGTCTCAGGCAGGTCAAGTTGACAACGGTTGACACTTGTTCTACGTCAATTCCTCTGGCACATACATTAGTGGCCATGAGAACTTTAACCATCCTATCTCTGTCGTCGTACCACCCTGGCCTCAAAATTTTACTCCTGCTGCCACTTCCACACTCTGTCATTGTACCACTCTGTGGCCTCAAAATTCTACTGCTGCTGCCGCTACTTCCACGGTCTGTTATTGTGCCACTCTATGGCCTCATAATGCTACAGCTACTGCCACTGCCTCCTCTACACTGTCATCATGCCACTCTGTCAGACCTTCTACAGTCTCAGGCAGGTCAAGTTGACAACAGTTGACACTTGTTCTACGTCAATTCCTCTGGCACAGGCATTAGTGGTCATGAGAACTTTTACCTTCCCATCTCTGTCGTCGTACCACTCTGGCCTCAAAATTTTACTGCTGCTGCCACTTCCACACTCTGTCATTGTGCCCCTGTGGCCTCAAAATTTTACTACTGCTGCTGCCACTGCCTCCTCTACACTGTCATCGTGCCACTCTGTCAGACCTTCCACAGTCTCAGGCAATTCAAGTTGACAACGGTTGACACTTGTTCTACCTCAATTCCTTTGGCACAGACATTAGTGGTGATGAGAAATCTTCCCTTCCCATCTCTGTCGTCGTACCACTCTGGCCTCAAAATTTTACTGCTGCTGCCCCTTCCACACTCTGTCATTGTGCTACTCTGTGGCCTCAAAATTTTTACTACTGCCGCTGCCACTTCCACACTGTCCTTGTGCCACTCTGTGGTCTCAAAATTTTACTATTGCTGCTGCCACTTCCACACTGTCATTGTGCCACTCTGTGGCCTCAAAATTTTACTACTGCTGCTGCCACTTCCACACTGTCATTGTGCCACTCTGTGGCCTCAAAATTTTACTACTGCTGCTGCCACTTCCACACTCTGTCATTGTGCCACTCTGTGGCCTCATAATGCTACTGCCACTGCCTCCTCTACACCGTCGTCATACCACTCTGTCAGACCTTCTACAGTCTCAGTGTCACGGACGTTCCTGCAGCAGGTTGCAGAAAGTCGGCTAGCCTTGCGCATGTGACATAATCTGACAAGTTTTCCTTTTTGTGTTGTTGCTGTTTACCACACCCCTTCCCCTCAGCTGTTGCGGGTGTGGTAATTGTCCTTCCCCTATTTATTCCTGCTTCTACCACAGTTACTTGCGGTTTATAGTTTCAGTGAGACATTGAGGTGGCTTGGTGTGGTTCTCTCCTGAGATCCGGTTGCTTCCATTTCTTCTTAAGATAAGTGTCCTCTTTCCCTTTTGTATTTACCCTGCTTTTCCCTGTTGTGTTATTTGGCCTTTTGGAGACTCCTGTTCGTCCTTCCTTTTGGAGGAATGGGTAGACTCAGTCCTGTCAGTAGTTGCAGGGTCCTATAGGGTCAGTTTGGTTTTAGGTTTCTGTGTATGAACTCTCCTACGATTGAGGCCTGTTCATACTTGAAGTCAGTCAGGATTTGTGTCAGGGTTTCCTGCAGGAGGCAGGTGACCCTTTGCCTTCACTTGTTTCCTGGCCTCATCCCCTTCCCTCCTACGCTTGGTGTGGTTTCCCCTCCACACCAGAGCGTGACACTTAGTTGTCATGAGAACTTTAACCTTCCTATCTCTTTTGTCATACCACCCTGGCCTCTGTCATTGTGCCACTCTGTGGCCTCAAAATTCTACTGCTGCTGCCGCTACTTCCATGGTCTGTTATTGTGCCACTCTATGGCCTCATAATGCTACAGCTACTGCCACTGCCTTCTCTACACTGTCATCATGCCACTCTGTCAGACCTTCTACAGTCTCAGGCAGGTCAAGTTGACAACGGTTGACACTTGTTCTACGTCAATTCCTCTGGCACATACATTAGTGGCCATGAGAACTTTAACCGTCCTATCTCTGTCGTCGTACCACCCTGGCCTCAAAATTTTACTCCTGCTGCCACTTCCACACTCTGTCATTGTACCACTCTGTGGCCTCAAAATTCTACTGCTGCTGCCGCCACTTCCACGGTCTGTCATTGTGCCACTCTGTGTCCTCAAAATTCTAATAGTACTACTGCCGCTTGCACACTATGCAGGTCAAACTTGACAACAGTTGACACTTGGTCTACATCAATTCCTCGGGCACAGACATTAGTGGGGATGAGAAATTTTCCCTTCCCATCTCTGTCGTTGTGCCACTCTGGCCTGACCTCATAATTCTGCTACTACGGTTGCTGCCACTTGCCCACCCTGTCGTTGTGCCACTGTGTGGCCTCATAATGCTACAGTTACTGCCACTGCCTCCTATATACTGTCGTTGTGCCACTTTGTGGTCTCCTGATGCTACAGCTGCTGCCACTGCCTCCTATATACTGTCGTCACGCCGCTCTGTGGTCTCCTGATGCTACAGCTGCTGCCACTGCCTCCTCTACACTGTAGTTGTGCCACTCTGTGACTTCATAATTGTGCACAACTGTCATTTGCAGTCTTTGTATTGGGCCTGTCTGTGACTGCAAAATTCTACTGACTGGCGTTTTCAATCTTGTCAACCTACTCTGTCGTTGTGCCACTGTGTAACTTCATAATTCTGCACTATTGTCATTTGCAGTCTTTTCATTGGGCCTGTCTGTGACTGTGAAATTCTACCGATTGACGTTTTCAATCTTGTTAACCTACTCTGTCATTGTGCCACTCTGTGGTCTCCTGATGCTACAGCTGCTGTCACTGCCTCCTCTACACTATTGTTGTACCACTCTGTGGTCTCTTGATGCTACAGTTGCTGCCACTGCCTCCTATACACTGTCGTCATGCCATTCTGTGGTCTCCTGATGCTGCTGTCACTGCCATCTTCACACTGTCTAGGGGGGGCTCTGCTAGTTTAAGCGTAGGGTTAAAAGGAGGATGCACCTAATTATTCTCATTTGAACGATTATTAACTTATTGGCCTGATCTCATCTAGTCAAGAAAAAAACAGTCCATAGCATAAAGATTCAAGTATACAATCCAATATGACAATTAATATCAGGATGGAAACATTTCAAATTGCTAGAATTCCTAATAATTACACTTTTAAAATCAAGAGGCCTGTTATCAGATTGTGTGAAAATTAAAGTCAAAGGGTAACATTTCTCACAAGACAATCTCCAAATTGCACTAATAAGCATTAAAAGAGCTTTATGATTTGGTTGAACTTGATTACTTTGGATTATTTTACCAAAAAGGAAAATTATTGTTGTTGACAAATCAGTCTATGTACCGCCACCTTCATAGTGTTTAGAGTCAAATAAACAATAATGAGAGCTTCTGTGTAAAGATGCTCAAAGTACTTCATAGAATCAATTAATTATATTCATAAAAATTAAAGTTACATTGTCATCTTTTTACAGTAGATTAATAATTGGTTATGTTTAGAAGTTTTCATTAGATCAACATACCAAGAGGTGTGTGAAAACTTTCACATTCTAACATATGAAGTGCACAGGACTTTGGGATCCATGCACAGACCTACACTATTGTAGAGAAGGACGGGTAGGTTTTCACCAGAAACCAACAATGGTTATTTTAGTTTAAAACATTGAACTACTCTTCTTGATAATTTAGTACATTTCACACTTTATGCACTTAATAAGCTAAAACTGTATATGTAAAAACATACAATCATTTTAGGTTGTTAATGTTTCTTTCCAATGAGTCAAATGTTATAGAATACAAATTGAATGGTTTTCAAAATCCTGTGTTACATATACTGTACAATACATATATGAACTGCATATATTTATGGGAACATAATTTCTAGAAAGATACTTGCTGTGAGCTGGAACTAGCAGAATGATCTGCAACAGTAATATTCTAAGTTTTTTCAACATTAGGCAAAACAGCTGCAGCAGAAACATTTTGGAGTTATATGTAATTCCCCTGTGGATTAACCTGTCGCGGTGATTTATTGCCAAATGCTGAATTACAGTTACAAAATGTTGTAGCTTTTTCGTGCATTCCAAAAGATTTAATAATTTGGTTAGTGATTGTAAAATTCAGCTGTAGTTCAATTATGAATTGTCCCAGAAGTAATACAGCAGATATGTTTAAGGCATGCTGTAGACTTAGATTATTGAAAAAGTGAGAGTGTTAAGACACCTTAAAGAGAAATCATTCCATCCTCTTTGAGATGAAAAAAATGCCTTTTTCACTGACTATACGTGCTTAAATAATACACGCTGCCATGAAAAGTACTTTTTCTAAAGTACAATAATAATAATACACTATTTTTAGTTATTCTTCTGCTTTTTGTCACAGACAGAATTTACCGAAGAACAAAAGTAAAATACAAAATCTACCACTTACATAAGTATTCACATCATAGACATTAAGATTAAAAGGGTTTTTTTGTGAAAGCAACTCCTTTTTGAACTCATGCAAGCTGGGGTGTTGCAAGGGTTGCAAGGGTAACGCATAGAATGACAGGGTCTAAGTTTTCTAGAGCTCTAATTAGTAGTGAAGGGTATTGATTGGGGGATCACCTCTATGACATGCATATTTCCTAATGGATAATATGGAAAGGGGTTGTTCCGATGAGTAGAGATGAGTGAATCGATGATAAACTAATCAAATTTGAACCAAATTTTCCAGAAAGATCTTGAAATGAGTTGCATACAGTTCTAGGAGAAACCAGAATGTCAGCCACAACTTTTCAGGGCAATTGGAGCACTTTTGATTAGGGTCAAATTTATTGGGACACAAATATAATTGCCCAACTGATTCAGCACAATCAAATCCAAAGAAAAATATGACCCAGAATTGTTAATTTAAAACAAACATCAGAAATGGTGACAGGGACAGTAACATAAAACTACGATTCTGCAACCGTGCAACAGGATGTTTCTTTTTTGTGTGTAGACTTCTTAAAGTGAAGAAAAAAGTGTATAGAAATGTAAAATTATCATTAAAGTCTAATAAAATTATATTAGTGTCATTATCAACACTTGCTAATCTAAATATGTATGCCACCCAACTATTTTTGTTTATACAGTTGACTGTCTTCTACTCTGTCCTCCCATATGGTCGAAAGGCTCCATAAGAACATGATGGAACTTCCATAGGTGAAAATAGTAATTGCCTAAGGGGACTTATGTTTAAAAAGAAGTTAAAAAATAAATACAAATGTTTTACTACTTTTTTTTATTCAATTCACATACTTTTCCCATGTTAAAAATAAAAATATAAACTGAATGTAATGATTTCCAAATCTCACATTTACAATAAATCATACAACACATATCAGATGCTAAAAGTGAGAGATTATACTATTTTATGAAAAAAAAAACTCATTTAGAATTTCATAGCAGCAACACTTCTCAAAAACGTTGGTACAGGGGCAGCAAAAGGCTGGAAAAGTAAGTGGTACTAATAAAAAAAAATAGCTAGAGGAGTAATTTGCAACAAAGTCATATGACTGGGCATAAAAAGAGCATGTTAGAATGTCAGAGTCTCTCAGAAGGAAAGATGTAAAAGAAAAGCAGAAAAAGGCAGCGCCACCTGTGTGGTGTCAACTAGGAGATGTAAGGGTAAACTGTAAATTGCGCTTACCCTTTTTTGTTGTGAGGAGTCACAATAAACTGTAGTTCGCCTTGCTGGTTATTTTTAACCCGACCAGCATAACAGGTTTCTTGGACTGCAGCTTGCGATCCTCGTATCCCTGGCCATGAAATGCCATTTGGGATGCCGATAATAACACTGGAGAAAAGGAGAAGCAGCTGGATCATCTTGAAACGGCGCTGTCCAGGAAGAATCTTTACTCATCAATATAATTGATAATAAAATTTCTAGTTTTATTTGTAAAGTACTAAGTCAACGCGTTTCGAGGGCATTACAACTTCCCTCTTCGTCTGGACAGTACATAAGGCGCTTCACATTCACACACACATTTAAAAAGCCGAGTTTTGGCATGTAGAGAATAGAAGGTGGGTGGGGGGTGTATCACTCATTGATTCCCCGGTATCAATTGTTATATAGAAGATACCACATTATGAGTGGGCATTATGTATTTAAAAATAGTAGAATCTAGGTTTAAATATAACGAATATGCCAGTAATTAAAAGAAAAACATATCATAAAACGAGATAGACAGATTTGTACATAAATAAAAAATAAGATGCAGATTGGTGCAAAGTAAATTGTCATATACTTATGTTTTATCCATGCTAGTCCAAAGGCATAAAGTATAAATAATGGTGATCAATGATAGATCGATAGCTGGTATTTAGATTATACTAAGATCCTGGTACAGTATTGGAATCGAATGTCGCCGGGATTGTAGTAGCGCAATGAGCCGGTATAGTTTCATCTCATATGTTATTGTGATCTACTGTGGTTTTTTTACTTTTGTCTATAATATTAGAAGTTTTGTAGATGGTATCTAGTATCCATATCGGGCATTAACCTAGGTGTTTGTGTAGAATGTATCTATTTTTAAGATTATGAGAATTGCCCTAGAGATAGTGAGTTCTTGACTCGCTACTTTTGTTGGCAATATGTGTCATATTTCTGAGTGTGGCACTATAGATGTTTACCAATAGTGCCACTGGTTAAAGTGTGTGATACATTATTAATAATATTGCTAAAGTGTAGTGGGTCTTAATCCTGCACTTTAGATTGGCTCTCTTGATCTACATCTTACGTCCGGGGAGGATCTTGATATCTCGCTACTTATGATGGTTACTATCTGTGAAGATGCCGTAGAAAAGGAATGAGCCTTCAGGTAAGTATATTGGCCCCTGTGTTTTAAAGAGATGAAAAAATGGGTGTCTAGGTTGCTTACTTTATGGAAAGGCCTGACAATGTATGTAAAGAGTGTCAAGAGCGAGTGATACTCTATTATAAAATTGTTGCATTATAGTCCACTAAGCAATAATAGGGAAGATGAAAATTTTTTTATATATAAGAGATATATATATGCACTATAAATATCAGTTTGTTGGTGCATCATATAGAATCAGAGGTGCATCTAAGTCTGGATACTCACGTGGGGGGCAAATTTTTAGCCTGTTAGTGTCAGTGTATTCATATTTACGTGTGTATATCCGTCAGTGTGTAGGGACGGCTGTAAAGTTACAGGAGGACTATCTTTAGTGCGTTAGTGTCTCCTAAATACAGATACCCATATGTATCTAGTAATATTTGCGAGCTGATTGGAGATTGTTCTCTAGTAGTCCTGTGAGTGGTTCATGGGATGAAGTGTTAGTATACTATTACCCAGAGTTCTATATGATAGTTTCGTTAATTTCATTTAGTCCAAAAGGTGCCAGTGTGTTGAGTTGGTATATCCAGTATATTTCACGCTTGTGGAGTATACTGAATCTGTTGTATGGATTATATAGTATATAATGGGAGTAATTTTTATAGGATGTTTTTGTTTTTCAGTGGTTGTGGCGCAATGTCTGGATAGTCCATGTTTATTGTATAGACGTTGTATATTATATCTATGTTGATTCAATCTGCAGTGGAGGGCCTGAGTGGTGCGGCCTACATATTGTAGGCCGCAGCCGCATTCTATCAAATAAATCACGTAGGTTAACTGACAGTTAAGATCGTGTTTACTTGGGAAGGAAACACCATTTGACCTAGATGTAAAATGATCTTGCTTGTGTGTGATCACTTTGCAGATTTTGATTACATCTATAGCTACCTGTTTTTTGGTTATGATCCTTCTTTTTTTCTAAAGCTTGGAGTTGTTTTAATTTGCTGGGAGCCAAAATGTTTTTTATTGTAGAGGCTCTTCGATATGAGATAATAGGTTTTTTAGGGAGATGTTTGACAAAATAGGGATCCTGGAGTAGTATATGCCAGTGTTTTATGAGGATTTTACGGATTTGATTATTTGATGTACTGTATTGCGTCACAAGGTTAATAAATTCCATAGATGTTTCTTTTTTGTTACTGGGTTTTAGACAATCTTCTTGGGTGATTTTTGCACATTTTTATATGCATCAGTGATCAGTTTTTTGGGATAGTTTTTTTCCTTAAATCTGGCATTGAGGATTTTAGATTGTTTTTTTGTAATCTGAATGATCTGTACAGTGACGTCTAATCCATTGGTATCGACTATATGGAATATTATTGCGCCATTTTTTATTGTGAAAACTAGAGTAATGGATGTAGCTATTGGTATAAGCGGGTTTAAAGTAGGTTTTTGTTGTTATTGCATTGTCGCTGGGTGTGATAACAATGTCTAAGAATTCAATGTTTGTTTTACTGTAGTTAGGGGTGAAAGAGATTCCCCAGTCGGTTCCATTAAGGAATTGGCAGAACTCATTAGCAGTTTGTTCTTTGCCATTCCAGATTATAAATATATCATCGATATATCTTCTGTAGTGTATAATATAATCTCCAAATATGGGGTTATTCCGGATATGTGCCATTTCGAATTCACCCATGAAGATATTTGCAAAAGAGGGCGCTACTCTCGTTCCCATAGTGGTCCCCCTTTGTTGGTGATAGATATCATTATTATATTTAAAAGTTATTTTTGAGGATGAAATCTAGACCTTGAATGAGGAAGTCGATCTGAGGTGCTTTAGGGTGGGATATTTGAATAGGCAGTCACGTATACACTTAGTACCTAGTTCATGTGGTATATTGGAATATAATGCAGTGACGTCTAGGGTGAGAAGAGCAAAGGTGGGCTGCTATATTGTATCCTGTAATTCCTTTATGAGTTGTCTGGAGTCATGAAGGTAGCTGGATAATTTCTGCACGTAGGGTTGAAGATATAGATCAAGAAAGTGTGATAAATTACTCGTTGCACAGTTAGTGTTTGAAATGATAGGGTGACCTGGTGGTTTTCCTGCATTTTTATGAATTTTGGGTAAGTAGTAAAAATAGGGTGTGCACGGTGTTTTTGGTAATAGGAATTTTTTCTCATTCTTATTTATGTAATGGTTTTCAAAAGCAGATTTTATTAGTGTATTTAGCTGTTTCAAAACGTTAGGAAAGGGGTTGTTTTTGATTTTGTGATAATAGATCTCATCACTTAATGTATTTAAAGCTTCCTCTTCATATTGGTGGTAGTCTAGGATAACAATTCCACCGCCTTTATCGGCCGGTCTAATGACTATATTTGTATTTTTTTAGAGATTTTTTAGTGCTTTCTGTTAGCTTATATTCAGATTACCTGAATGTTGGTCTTGTTCTGTTATGTTGGACATAACTTTCAGTTCAGAGAACACAAGGTCGAAAAAGGTGGGGATGATATATCCCTGATTGTGGACAGGAAAGAAGTTGGATTGAGGTCTGATTTCTTGGTGTGTGTAAATAGAGGACATCAGATCTGTTCTATTGTTTTCTATGGTATCTGTGTTTTGTTTTTTGTTTTTTTCTATTTCAAAATGTTGTTTTATTGCAAGTTTTCTTCTATATTTCTGTATGTCAATGAACAACTCAAGTGGATTAATTTTATTAATTGGACAAAAGGACAAGCCTTTTTCCAATAGGCTTGTTTCAAAAGCAGTTAATTTATGACTGGAGAGATTGAATATTTTAACGGTAGAAGGTCTATTCTTTTGGGTTGGGGTGTTGTTTTCGGCTGATTGTTTTTTAGTTAATGATTCCCTTTTTTGTAATCCACCCCTTTTCTTTTTCTTGGGGTGGGTTTGAAGAATTGGGTTATTTGAGTGTTTAGTGTGGCTGGGAGGGGTGTTTGAACCAATGGTCTGGCATGGCCTAAAAAAGGTACTATGCCTCTACATTCTGTATTGGTGTTATCAATAGTGACTATTGTGGGAACCATAGATATAGTTATAGGGCAAGGGCTCTTCTGTTTACATAACACACTGCTGGGCGTAAGCTTCTGCCCGGCAGTGTGTTCGGGGACGTCACCGGCTGTAATGGGCCGGCTTTAGCGCTGCCCTAGCCGTTTTACTGGCTAGGGCAGCGCTAAAACCCGCCCATCAGCGACGGTGACGTCACCGGGCTCACTGCTGGGCGGAAGCCTCCGCCCGGCAGAGCCCAGTTCGTCACCGGAACTGGGCTAAATGCCTTTGCCTGCACTAATTAGCGCAGGGCAAAGGAGGGCATCGGAGCATAGGATGCTCCGATGCTAACATCAGTCGGGCTGCCTGGGTGAAATTAAGGGTATGTCAGGGTTCAGCTCTGAACCCGGACAACCCCTTTAATAGTGTATTGGCTTCTTGGGTGATCACCATAGCTTGTGTATGGGGAATCTCTGGGTTTATTTTAGAACTTGTACCTGGTGCAGGTGGTGTCACTACTTTAGTCCCTACTTTGGTGTTAGTATTTGGGGTATGTTCTTGTGTAGAGCTTTTTTAGAGCTGTTCTGTTTTTGGTATTTTGTATTCGAGAGTGATCTACTCTTTTACGTGTTAGGAGGGTAAGGGTAGTACCCTTTCCATATTTTTTTGTTGCTGTGTGTCCATTGTCAGGCTTAACTATAGGGTCATTGCTACTAGCTTCAATATTGTATTCTCTACGCGCCAAAACTCGGCTTTTCAAATGTGTGTGTGAATGTGAAGCGCCTTATGTACTGTCCTGATGAAGAGGAAAGTTGTAATGCCCTCGAAAGCGTTGACTCTAGAAATTTTATTATTAATTATATTGATGAGTAAAGATTCTTCCTGGACAGCGCCGTTTCAAGACGATCCAGCTGCTTCTCCTTTTCCTCAGAAGCAAAGATGGGCAGATGTTTACCAATCTGCAAAAAACTGCATCTAAAAATTGTGAAATAATTTCAGAAAAATGCTCTTCAATGTAGAATTGTGAGGACTTTTAACAGCCAACCTTCTACAATACATAATTTCATCAAAATATTCAAATAATCTGCAGAAATCCATGTGCGCAAGGGACAACGTCAACAGTCAATATTGGATGCTTGTGACCTACGGGCCCTCAGGTGGCACTGCATTAAAAACAGGCATTATTCTGTACTGGAAATTACTACATGGGCTCAGGAGCACTTCCTGAAATCATTGTATATGAACATAGTTTGCCATGCAATCCACAAATGCAAGTTAAAGCTGTATCTTGTAAATAATAAGCCTAATATCAACACAATCCAAAAACCTCATTGTCTTCATTTAAAATGGATGGAGGCAAAATTGAAAACTGTTCTGTGGTCAGAATTTTTAAAAACCATGGATGAAGTGCCCTACATGGGTCCACTAGATTTGCAAATCACTGCATTTTCATAATATTTATATTAATTGTCATAATTACTAAATGAATTGCCATTTAAACAGGGACCCAACTTTGTTTTGGAATTGGGGTTGTAAATAGACAATAAAGAAATAAATACAATTTGCACTGCTGCATCCTAAAATTCTTGAACTAATAAAATTTAAATGTAATCATCCTATAGAGCAAATGTCAACATGGAAAAAAATTAAAATGGGCGATTTCCAGTTTTTTCATCACTTAACCTAAAAAAAAAGAATAAAAAGTTACACACACTCAAAAATATCAATAAATCAAAAGAAAAAAATACAGCTCCATAGACATACCGTGACTATAAAAAAGTTAAGGGTCAGAATATGGAGATGCAAAGAAAATTTCTTTTGCAATTTTTTTCAGTATTAAAACACAAGAAAAACTATAAAAATGTGATATAGCTATAATCATACTGAACTAGAAACTGAAGGTAACAGGTTAGTTTTACTGTGTAAAATGTCATAAAAACATAACCTAAAAAACTGTGGCAGAATTGTGTTTTTTTCCAGCCTCTCACTACATTGTATGCAATATTAAATGGTGCTAATAGAAAATACAACTTTTACCACAAAAAAAAGACTTCACACGGCTATGTAAATGGTAAAACCAAAGAGTCCTGGCTTCAAGAAGGCAGGGAGAGAAAAATAAAAACAATAACATATGTCAGTCTCTGTATATTCGCAGAATAGCAGGCATTCTACTCAGGCCTCATGCACACGAACGTGTGTCAGCCGTGCCCGTGCTGAGGACCACAAATTGTGGTCCACAATGCACGGGCACCGACTGTGGGGCTACTGCATGCGGATCGCTGACCTATTCACTTCAATGGGGTCCGCGATCCGCATCCAACTGTCTGCACGGCAAAAAAATAGAACAAGTTCAAGTTAATGGGTCCGCATTCAGATGTGGGGTGCACCCGCCGTATGCAGGCCACAGTACTGCCACGGCTGGGCAACGACCGTGTGCATGAGGCCTCAATGTGAGTCCCATCAAATAGAAGCCCTGAGGACTCATATACAGCTTTATCTCTGAATTTCTGACAGCTTATAAATACTTATCAAACTGGTAAGACTATAGCCTAAATAAGTCTTACCACTGCACCAACTAAGTGTTTTGACTTAGATCTAGACCATGGTGTTCAGCCTTTAAGCCCTATACAGGGATCTGGACTTCGCAGCAGGGTAGCTGGCTAGGCTGTTACCTCTTGGAATAATTCTGGTGTGGTTGGCTGCTGACCCATTGTGGTCAGAGACACCAATGCAAAGGATTGAGGAGTCAGGCAATACTCAGAGACAGGAAACTGGCAGAAGTCAGGGCAGGGAGAGTTCATGTGAATCTGTGAAACTAGTCTGAGATCAGAGCAGACAGGTATAGGTCAATACTATAAACAGGCTATGGTTAGGTCAGAATTGGTACGTAAACAGGCAGAGAGTGTGCATGCCCTAGGAACAGACCAGGGTTTTTACATTAAAGCACAGGCTGCATAGTATAAAGGTGAATGATTGAATCCTCCTGTCATTGAATAATGATATCTTGTAGAAAACATTCTGGGGCCCAAAAGTAAAATTTAACAGAAAAAAAATAAAGATGTGTTCTTCCCTACTTTTGCTCTTAGCTCTACACATCCTGAAATTCATATCATAATATTATATCACGACATGCTCAGCTTATATAAGTCTATGTATGGCTACCCTGTAGTTGTGATATAAACTGCAGCCCGTTGAGTGTTTTGATAGCATACTGCAATATTAGATTGAATTTGCTTCATGAGAAATGGGAGTCCTTAACCAAATTTAGTGAAAGGTAAGAGTAGACCAATCTATAGCAGGTATTATCCATTACAGACATGCTAGAAGTATCAACATTTGGTGCTCTGGTTAACAAGTGGCTTAAAGGGTATTTTGCCAGTTTTCTGAAGCCCTCACTTTTAAATCCTAACAGCTCCAGTGCATGCCAATGAGTCCCCATATTCATAAGTAGAGATGACCGAACGTGCTCGTAAGGAGCACTGTAGCGCTCGGCTCCCCTGCGCTCGCATGGGCGCAGGCATCCGGATCCATCAGGTGAGAAGGACGGATCCGGATGCCTGCGCCCATGCGAGCACAGGGGAGCCGAGCGCTACAGTGCTCGTTACGAGTAGAGATGAGCGAGTAGTGTTCGATCGAGCCGGTATTCGATCGAATACTACGATATTCGGCATACTCGATTTCAATCGAGTATAACGGCGATGGCGCACTTAGAATTCGTTTCCCCTCCCACCTTCCCTGGCGCTCTTTTTCCACCAATCAACATGCAGGGGGGGTATGACAGGCACGCTGAGCACGCTGGCAGCGCGAAAACAGCGTCTACATGGATTGGCTGGAAAAACCATGTGACCTCGAATATTAAAAACTCAGCTCTTCCTGCTCGTACGCATATGCTGCGTGAACTTAGTCAGGGACAGAGGCTGGAGAAGGGAGAGACAGATTTTAGCTGTTGGACAGGCAGGAGCGTGATTAAAAGCCCTTATCAGGGCTACTACAGTGGACTTCAGTGATAGCTTACTACAATATAGACTTTACAGAGAACGGCTGCTGTATTCAGGGATAGCTGCTGGAGTAGGGACAGAGAGAGGCATTAGTGGTGTATTAGGTGCTCTGCTACATACCAAACTATATTTGGCACTACTGTTCAGCGTTCTTTTAGGCTGAACAACCCTGTTATATAACTAGTGTGTATATGCACCATCTGATCTGGCAGTATACGGCTGTGAATTTTATTTTATTTTTTTAAATACAGTTTATTTGGCTCTAGTGTTCTGGGTTCTGTGTGCCTGCAATACCCTTTTTGTATACCAGGTGTAAATACCCACCGTCTGTTCAGTTAGTACACGGCTGTGTACCTTGAAATATACAATATCTAGGCCATTTAATAGGCCACTGTACTGTGCGTTTTCTTGTTAAATTATCTCACATACCTGGTGTAAATACCCACCGTCTGTTCAGTTACTACACGGCTGTGTACTTTGAAATATACAATATCTAGGCATTTTAATAGGCCACTGTACTGTGCGTTCTCTTGTTAAATTATCTCACATACCTGGTGTAAATACCCACCGTCTGTTCAGTTACTACACGGCTGTGTACTTTGAAATATACAATATCTAGGCCATTTAATAGGCCACTGTACTGTGCGTTCTCTTGTTAAATTATCTCACATACCTGGTGTAAATACCCACCGTCTGTTCTGTTACTACACGGCTGTGTACTTTGAAATATACAATATCTAGGCCATTTAATAGGCCACTGTACTGTGCGTTTTCTTGTTAAATTATCTCACATACCTGGTGTAAATACCCACCGTCTGTTCAGTTACTACACGGCTGTGTACTTTGAAATATACAATATCTAGGCATTTTAATAGGCCACTGTACTGTGCGTTTTCTTGTTAAATTATCTCACATACCTGGTGTAAATACCCACCGTCTGTTCTGTTACTACACGGCTGTGTACTTTGAAATATACAATATCTAGGCCATTTAATAGGCCACTGTACTGTGCGTTTTCTTGTTAAATTATCTCACATACCTGGTGTAAATACCCACCGTCTGTTCTGTTACTACACGGCTGTGTACTTTGAAATATACAATATCTAGGCATTTTAATAGGCCACTGTACTGTGCGTTTCTTGTTAAATTATCTCACATACCTGGTGTAAATACCCACCGTCTGTTCTGTTACTACACGGCTGTGTACTTTGAAATATACAATATCTAGGCCATTTAATAGGCCACTGTACTGTGCGTTTCTTGTTAAATTATCTCACATACCTGGTGTAAATACCCACCGTCTGTTCAGTTACTACACGGCTGTGTACTTTGAAATATACAATATCTAGGCATTTAATAGGCCACTGTACTGTGCGTTTCTTGTTAAATTATCTCACATACCTGGTGTAAATACCCACCGTCTGTTCAGTTACTACACGGCTGTGTACTTTGAAATATACAATATCTAGGCCATTTAATAGGCCACTGTACTGTGCGTTCTCTTGTTAAATTATCTCACATACCTGGTGTAAATACCCACCGTCTGTTCTGTTACTACACGGCTGTGTACTTTGAAATATACAATATCTAGGCCATTTAATAGGCCACTGTACTGTGCGTTCTCTTGTTAAATTATCTCACATACCTGGTGTAAATACCCACCGTCTGTTCAGTTACTACACGGCTGTGTACTTTGAAATATACAATATCTAGGCATTTTAATAGGCCACTGTACTGTGCGTTTTCTTGTTAAATTATCTCACATACCTGGTGTAAATACCCACCGTCTGTTCTGTTACTACACGGCTGTGTACTTTGAAATATACAATATCTAGGCCATTTAATAGGCCACTGTACTGTGCGTTTTCTTGTTAAATTATCTCACATACCTGGTGTAAATACCCACCGTCTGTTCTGTTACTACACGGCTGTGTACTTTGAAATATACAATATCTAGGCATTTTAATAGGCCACTGTACGTGCGTTTTCTTGTTAAATTATCTCACATACCTGGTGTAAATACCCACCGTCTGTTCTGTTACTACACGGCTGTGTACTTTGAAATATACAATATCTAGGCATTTTAATAGGCCACTGTACTGTGCGTTCTCTTGTTAAATTATCTCACATACCTGGTGTAAATACCCACCGTCTGTTCAGTTACTACACGGCTGTGTACTTTGAAATATACAATATCTAGGCATTTTAATAGGCCACTGTACTGTGCGTTTTCTTGTTAAATTATCTCACATACCTGGTGTAAATACCCACCGTCTGTTCAGTTACTACACGGCTGTGTACTTTGAAATATACAATATCTAGGCCATTTAATAGGCCACTGTACTGTGCGTTCTCTTGTTAAATTATCTCACATACCTGGTGTAAATACCCACCGTCTGTTCTGTTACTACACGGCTGTGTACTTTGAAATATACAATATCTAGGCCATTTAATAGGCCACTGTACTGTGCGTTCTCTTGTTAAATTATCTCACATACCTGGTGTAAATACCCACCGTCTGTTCAGTTACTACACGGCTGTGTACTTTGAAATATACAATATCTAGGCATTTTAATAGGCCACTGTACTGTGCGTTTTCTTGTTAAATTATCTCACATACCTGGTGTAAATACCCACCGTCTGTTCTGTTACTACACGGCTGTGTACTTTGAAATATACAATATCTAGGCCATTTAATAGGCCACTGTACTGTGCGTTTCTTGTTAAATTATCTCACATACCTGGTGTAAATACCCACCGTCTGTTCTGTTACTACACGGCTGTGTACTTTGAAATATACAATATCTAGGCATTTTAATAGGCCACTGTACCGTGCGTTTTCTTGTTAAATTATCTCACATACCTGGTGTAAATACCCACCGTCTGTTCTGTTACTACACGGCTGTGTACTTTGAAATATACAATATCTAGGCATTTTAATAGGCCACTGTACTGTGCGTTCTCTTGTTAAATTATCTCACATACCTGGTGTAAATACCCACCGTCTGTTCAGTTACTACACGGCTGTGTACTTTGAAATATACAATATCTAGGCATTTTAATAGGCCACTGTACTGTGCGTTTTCTTGTTAAATTATCTCACATACCTGGTGTAAATACCCACCGTCTGTTCAGTTACTACACGGCTGTGTACTTTGAAATATACAATATCTAGGCCATTTAATAGGCCACTGTACTGTGCGTTTCTTGTTAAATTATCTCACATACCTGGTGTAAATACCCACCGTCTGTTCTGTTACTACACGGCTGTGTACTTTGAAATATACAATATCTAGGCCATTTAATAGGCCACTGTACTGTGCGTTTTCTTGTTAAATTATCTCACATACCTGGTGTAAATACCCACCGTCTGTTCAGTTACTACACGGCTGTGTACTTTGAAATATACAATATCTAGGCCATTTTAATAGGCCACTGTACTGTGCGTTCTCTTGTTAAATTATCTCACATACCTGGTGTAAATACCCACCGTCTGTTCAGTTACTACACGGCTGTGTACTTTGAAATATACAATATCTAGGCCATTTTAATAGGCCACTGTACTGTGCGTTTTCTTGTTAAATTATCTCACATACCTGGTGTAAATACCCACCGTCTGTTCAGTTACTACACGGCTGTGTACTTTGAAATATACAATATCTAGGCATTTTAATAGGCCACTGTACTGTGCGTTTTCTTGTTAAATTATCTCACATACCTGGTGTAAATACCCACCGTCTGTTCTGTTACTACACGGCTGTGTACTTTGAAATATACAATATCTAGGCCATTTAATAGGCCACTGTACTGTGTGTTCTCTTGCTAAATTATTTCACATACCTAATTATATACCAAATATTGTATTTGCAACAAAAAAAAAATAAAATGCGGAGGGGGGCTAGCGGAATAGGACGTGGACGTGGACGAGGACGGGGGCGCGGAAATGCTGTTGGGGGCCTTGTTGAAGCCAGTGGGGATACAATGTGTGCTGGTGAGGATCAGCCAGGATCCCGCTCATCCAGAATCCCTGCCTTTATGGGACAGTTAAGCAGGGGGCGGGTTACACCGCTGTTGAGGCCTGAGCAGGTTGAACAGGTGGTGCAATGGATAGCCGATAGCGCTTCCACACAGTTGTCCACCAGCCAGTCATCCACACAGTCTCACTCTGACCCTCCTTCCTCCACACCTGGCCAACAGAGTCATCCCACCCTTGACCCCTCCCAGGAGCTCTTTCGGGTCCTTTTTCAGATGTGCCGGAAGAATCCCAGGAGCTAGCAGAGGAATTTGTTTGTAGTGATGCCCAAACACTGGAGTTTTCGCCATCTCCTGCTGATGTGGACCCTGAGCCAGCATCTGTTATCATGAGCGATGATGATGATGAGACGCAGTTGCCATCAAGGGAGGCTGTTGGAATGTCCAGTGGGCAGGAGGAGGAGCAGAGTGAGGAAGTGGAGAGGAGCTGGTGGATGACGAAATGACCGACCCCACTTGGCCAGGGGTGATGTCCAGCGAGGAAAGCAGTGGAGAGGTGGTGGTCTGCGCAGCACCGAAAAAAGGCAGCAAGAGGCAGAGGGATGTCCACAGGCAGAGGGATGTCCACAGGCAGAGGGATGTCCACAGGCAGAGGGATGTCCACAGGCAGAGGGATGGCCACAGGCAGAGGGATGGCCACAGGCAGAGGACAGTTCAGACAGAGAAGTGAGGCCACAGCCAGCAGGGCCGAAGCTGTTCCCGCCAGCGGCCAGTCGCGCGAAGCTCCCCCATCGAGGCCTCGTACTTCTGTGGTGTGGAGATATTTTTAATGTTTGTGCGGATGACAAACTGAGCGCGGTTTGCACACTCTGCCACTCAAAACTGAGTAGGGGCTCTGAGAAGAGCAATCTGACCACCTCAGGCATGCGGCGTCACTTGGAATTCAAGCACTGGGCTGAGTGGGAGAGAGCAAACGCAATACAAACTGCGCCCGTCTTGCTGCCACTGCCTCTTCCCCTTTGTTGTGTGCTGCCACTGCGGTCCAGACCTCCAGCCAGGACACCTCCACATCTGCCTCTGCCTCTGCTACTTTGGGGCCTTCTCCTTCAGCCTCCCCCTTCCCCCGCCTCTTCGCCTGCACCTTCACACTCCTCGTCCCAACAACTGTCCATCTTCGCAGGCGTTCGACCGCAGGCGGAAGTACGCCTCGAGTCACCCCCAAGCCCAAGCCTTAAACTGCCACATCTCCAAACTGCTGGCCCTGGAGATGTTGCCGTTTAGGCTTGTGGAGACGCAGGCCTTCCGCGACCTGATGGCGGCTGCCGCACCTCGCTATTTCCGTCCCTAGCCGCCACTACTTTTCCCGGAGTGCCGTCCCCGCCCTGCACCAGCACGTGTCGCGTAACATCAGGCGGGCCCTGAGGTACGCAGTCAGCGCAAAGGTCCACTTGACCACCGACTCATGGACAAGCGCTTGCGGCCAGGGACGATACATTTCTCTGACGGCACACTGGGTGAATGTAGTGGAGGCGGGGACGGGGTCGCAAACAGAGACGGCCTACCTACCACCCCGCCCAAGATTGCCAGCATGGGTTCTGATAAACCCCCCTCCTCCTCCTCCTCCTCCTCCTCCTCCTGTGCCTTAACATCTCCCTCAGCCGCTAGCTGGAAGCGTTGCAGCAACTGGCGCGGGGAGACGTCAGCAGGCGGTGCTAAAGCTCATCAGCTTGGGCGACAGGAAGCACAGCGCCCCAGAGGTGGAGGGACGCCATATTGCAGCAGACGGAGATGTGGCTGTCGCCGCTGCAGCTTAGGACCAGGCATGGTCGTGTGCGATAACGGCCGTAAACCTGGTGGCGGCTCTGGAGCTTGCCGAACTCAATCACGTACCATGCCTGGCCCACGTTTTTAATCTGGTAGTCCAAAAATTTCTGAAGACTTACCCCAACCTGGCAGAGCTACTGGTGAAAGTGCGGCGCTTGTGCGCTCACTTTCGGAAGTCAACTGTAGCTGCTGCTAGCTTAAAAAAACTCCAGCAACGCCTCCATTTGCCTGAACATCGGCTGTTGTGCGACCTGCCCACCTCGCTGGAATTCCACCTATTCCATGTTGGCCCAGGGTGTGTGAGCAGCAGA
>ONZH01014018.1:0-140991 GCA_900303285.1 Rhinella marina | reverse complement strand
CCACATTGTGCCCCCCCATTAGTATATTGTGTCCCCAGTAATGTGCCCACATTGTGCCTTACTGTAATATGCCCACATTGTGCCCCCCAGTAATATGTTGTGCCCCCAGTAATGTGCCCACATTGTGCCCCTCACAGAAAGTTAAAAAAAATAAACACCATATACTTACCTTCTTCCTAGCAGCAGCAGGACATCGGCTTCTCTTGTCTGGAGGGGGCAGAGCCAAGGCTGTCGGCTGGCCCCGCCCCCGCCCAGACAATAGCTACAGAGAGCTGCAGGGGGGACGGAGGGAGGATGTAAGAAGCAGGCAGTCGATTCTGGCTGTCTGCTTCTTCATTAACAGGCAACTGTCTCTGCGTCCATAGCTGCCAGAGATCGGGGCATACCTCCCCTGTACCAGGACAGTGGGACAGCCACTGCAATCCGGGACTGTCCCGCTGGATCCGGGACGGTTGAGAGGTATGTTACATTCTGATGACACAGATTGTTCATGGAGTTCACCAAATAATCCACAATCTGTTTCCTTGCAGTTTCGTCGCTTTCAGGAAGTCACCTTGACCCGTCTACAAGGAATCGCTGAGAACTACAACATCTCCTATAACATTGACGCCCGCTTCCATCATATTCACAACCAGCAGCAATCACTGGCCGAAACCTTCAACGCCACCAACGAGGTGACGCAGGCCGAGCTGAACGGCATCAAGTTCTGGCTGAAAAAGATTCAGAAGAAAACCAAAAAGTTGGACTTGAAGATCTCTACCCTGGAACAGGCCGTGGCCGAGAGGAACAAGCAGCTAACCAAGGAGAACAAAGTTCGAGACGTGACTGTGGCCAACCTGACGTTGGCCCTCAGCGGCCAGAAGAGGATCATCTACCAGCTGGTGAAGGACAAGAGCGTGTTACAGAAGGGGATGGAGATGCTCCGCGAGTCTGTGGAAAGACAAGGAGGTAAAATAGTGGTTCTGGAGAAGCAGTTGCAGAATATGCACCAAAATGAGATCATGCCACCAAGTGCTTTGATGGCACCACAAGTGATGAACCGAACCCCTGAAACCAGGCAAGAAGATCCAGCACAGACCGACTCTGGACCTAAAACCGACCAACGCATGGTAAAGCTCCAGGCCAAACATAATCAGAGGAAGAAGCTGCAAGAAGACCTGATGACCACCATCGGGAAGATGTCCCCCATGGCAGCTCAACGTAGAGAGGAGACCAGGACGCTCGGTCCAACCGAGGAGAAGACAACTGGTCTCCAAACCACAAGGGCACCACCAAGTGTGACACTGGTCCCGCACCAGAACCACAAAACTACCCAGTATGAAGACCAGGAGACGGATGACCACATCACCAGTAATGTCATCCAGGTTTCGGCCTTAAAAGGAAATGTGACCAAGAATGACAGTCCTCCTGGAGGGATCGAAGCTCCAAATGTGCATAGTACAAGGAAGCTACCACAAGTCACAGAGGCCCCAGAACCAGAAGAGAAGACCACCAAGGCCCCAGCAACACGTAAGATGATCAAATATAGTCATTGGATGTCAGGCATCCTGTCTGTCTTTAGGTACCATGTTAGTGAGACTGGTGAGATCTTTGAGAACCCAGACTTTACTCAGCTCTAAAATGAGTTATATGTGCCGCCATCTAGTGCAAAGATATATACAGAGATGTACCGGTATATGCATGTCTGCCATCTACAACTTCTGGGTCCCATACAGCAAAGATTCAGAACCCATATGTCACGACAGGGGGAAAGTGAGCCCTGACTTCAACCCTACCTCTGACCCTACCTACTTGCATGACCCATTCTGGGCAATGGCGTACAACTAGACGGCAGTCCCTTACCTAGGTACATACTGGGGCATACAGGGAAGGGGAGAAAACAGGAGAAAATAATAAACAAAAATAGAACCACAAGAAATATCAAAGTCGCTGAGTCGCAAGAAGAGAGTACGTAAACGACCAAGGGAGATCCAAAAGCCAAATCCAATAACACGCCGAGGTCAAACCAAGAGACAACGCAGTACAAGGGGGAAGACGAGAGAGTAGTCAGATAACAACAGCCAAAGTCAAATACAAGAGTCTCTGTAGCAAACACACTGAGGTAGTTAGACCAATCAATAGGCCTCCAAGTAGGTCACGTGACGAAGCAGCGTCATGTGACCTAATTCTAATCCTGGAACAGATGAGTGCTGGCTTCCCTACCAACGCCCAAAGATCCAGGTGACCTACAACATAAATAATTCACAACTAAGCTGGCCTCCCTGCCAGCTCTCAGAACCCAGCCCGCTAGTTGTCTAAGGGGGGTGGGGAGGACGCTGGCCACACTGAGACTACATGCACGCCGGGTCCTCTCCGCCCCTGTTGTCAAGGAGACGAGGATGCACATCGCGTCCTCGCTCCAGCCCAGCAGTGGGAGTCCGGCGGCGCTGCATGGAGGAAGCGTGCCGCCAGCTCCCCGTGACACCATAACCCTAAATTAATTCACTCAGACCCTAAAATAAATTCCAAAATCAGTCTAAACTCACATGGGGGACTAAAATTCAAACTGCTAAAAAAATCAGAAATCTAAATAAATTCAGACCACAAAAATACAGCCTAATCAATCCAGACCCCAGACTATTAACAGACCAGATTTAAAAAAAAAAGTAAAAACAATTTAGACCTGAGACCAGACCCCTCCATTTTCAGACCAGATGTGAAAATGAAAACTCCAGACACAAGCAAAAAAAAACAAAAAACACAAAAAACATTTCAGGCCCCAAACCAGACCGAAAAATGAAGACCCCAGACCATAGCAAAAAAAAATATCAGTTCATACCCCACACTAGACTCCTCCACAGGCTCCTCCATTCACAGACCAATAATGAAGGCCTCAGACCAGAGAAAGAAAATACGTTCAGACCCCAGACAAGACCTCTGTATGTACAGACCAGGCCCAAAAATGAAGACCCCAGACCATAGCAAAAAAAATATCAGTTCATACCCCACACTAGACTCCTCCACAGGCTCCTCCATTCACAGACCAATAATGAAGGCCTCAGACCAGAGAAAGAAAATACGTTCAGACCCCAGACAAGACCTCTGTATGTACAGACCAGGCCCAAAAATGAAGACCCCAGACCATAGCAAAAAAAATATCAGTTCATACCCCACACTAGACTCCTCCACAGGCTCCTCCATTCACAGACCAATAATGAAGGCCTCAGAGCAGAGAAAGAAAATACGTTCAGACCTCAGACAAGACCTATGTACAGACCAGGCCCAAAATGAAGACCCAGACCATAGAAAAAAAATATCAGTTCATACCCCAGACCAGACTCCTCCACCCTCCACTGACTCCTCCATTCACAGACCAGACCACGAATGAAGACCCCAGACCATTAACAGACCAGATTAAAAAGAAAACCTGAGACCAGACCCCATTTTCAGATGAGATGTGAAACTGAAAACTCCAAACACAAGCAAAAAAAATTCAGGCCCCAAACCAGACCTAAAAATGAAGACCCCAGACCATAGCAAAAAAATATCAGTTCATACCCCAGACCAGACTCCTCCACAGACTCCTCCATTCACAGACCAGACCAAAAATGAAGACCTCAGACCAGAGAAAGAAAATACGTTCAAACCCCAGACAAGACCTCTCTATGTACAGACCAGGCCCAAAAATGAAGACCCCAGACCAGTAATCTGACCTAATTTGCACTTCCTAGGCCCAGTTACTGCAGAAACACAATCTGATGGGTGTCGGTGGGCCCTGCAGGTATATGTCTGTCCTGTGTATATGTACGTATACCGTATGATCACATTCTGCTCTTGTTTCTCGTTGCAGTCTGTAACGTGGACTCTATGCTCATTTTCCCCGATTCTTCCACGGAGAACTTCGCAACGTTCAGTAAGGAGCTGAGGGAACCCTTGCACGAACTCTCCATCTGCAGCTGGGTGAAGACTAATGTCAGCTACGTTGGCACCATCCTTTCATACGCAACAGAAGAGAACGACAACAAGCTGGTTCTTCACGGCAGACATGGCGCCACCTATGACTCTCTTCACTTTGTCATCGGAGACCCGGCTTTCCGAGAACTCCCGCTTGTCCCACTGGCAGACGGCAGTTGGCACCACACCTGCTTCATCTGGTCCTCCATACAAGGCAAATACTGGTTCTATGTTGACCGCAGGTTGATTTCTACTGGCTCCAGATTTCAGAAAGGTTATGAGATCCCTCCTGGAGGATCTTTGGTTCTTGGCCAAGAACAGGACACCTTGGGCGGTGGCTTTGACAGCTCTGAGGCTTTTGTTGGACACTTGGCAGGATTCGCGATGTGGAATAGAGCTTTAACACCCGGAGAAGTCTCTGGTATTGCCACTGGTAAAGGCTTGCCAAGAGGTACCATCTTAACCATCGCTGATGCCTCCTCCCTTCATGGTTCAGTGGAGCGGGTGGACTGTACCTGTCTGGAGCACTGTCTGTAGACTTCCGTAATACTGTGTAAATAGAGGATTGCTTCCATATTGGACAATTATTTATGGGACCGCTATGGGCACGTTACACGACCTACGCTAAAACCACCAGTAGTGACCAATAATCAAAAATATATTAGTATATTTAGCCAGTCAGAATGAGTGTCAGACTGGCCCAAAAGAAGATCCTCTTGTCACGATGGGGAGCAGTGAGCCCTATCTGAAGCCCCAACCACTGTCCCTGCCTACTAACACGGCCCGTCCTAAGTAACGGCGCGTAACTGGACGACAATCCCTAGCCTGAGTTCGTGCAGGGGCGTAAAGGGAAGGGGAACAAGAGGATAATATAACAAACAAGGACAGAACACAAAACACAATATCGGAGGGTCAGCGAGCCAAAAAGTCGTACCAGGAAGTCACGTCAAAACCAGGGGAGAGAGCAGAAAGCGAAGTCCAAAACATACTGAAGTCACTAATCACAAAAACCACTAGCACTGCTGGAAAGACCAATCACAGGCAACCTGTGGCTAGCAGGCTGCCTGCTTAAATAGGCCTCCAAATGGGTCATGTGACGTGGCCAGCGTCACATGACCCAAGTCACATGATAAACATGGTTGAGCGCTGGCTGATAAAACCAGCGCTCAAAATGACCTTCCAGTTGGCATTATTCAAAAACTAAACATAAATTATAGCTGAGCGCTGGCTAATACTGCCAGCGCTCAGAGGCCCCGCCTGCTCGTTGCCTAGGGGGGCGGGGAGGACGCCGGGCACGCAGCAGCTGAGTGCGCCCCGGATCCTCCCCGCTCTCGGTTACCTGTAACATCATGGGAGACCGGCGGCGCAGTACAGGAGGATTGCGTCGCCGGCCCCCCTTTACAGCTCTGATGACTGGCCACCACATGGCCCATGAGGTCCTCCAACGACTCTAGGACCCATTAACTATTAGGGTTGTTTACACATAGTCCACTGGTCCTAATGATAGGGAAGGTTCTTAGAGTACTTTCCCCTGGAGGGCCCTCGCCTTCCACCCAAAGCATATGATGTCCAACGGTGCATACCACAAAAAGGCCTCACAAAAATCCTTATAGCCCCCTACAGAGGTCCTACAGAGATATAATATGTCCATGAATACGAGGCCAAAATTTTTGTGATCACTAAACCAATAGGTTGCTGTGTAGAACTCGTGATATGCTCTCTTTATCGGACACAGTGACCTTTAAACATCCTGCAGAACCCGTGTATACTGTGTCACTTATTATGTATGGTACATGTATGTATATTCTAGTATGCGTGCTCTACCTATGCTAAGAATGTAATTACAAATTCTCCAACTGATATTTAAGAATTGTGTAAGAAAGTGTTTTCATGGTCTTCAGGCTGTAACTTCTCCTCCGGTTCTCCAATATGTCTGCTCTGGTGCCCGGGCTTTGACTCTGACTGACCTGCACGCCCAGTCTCTGCGCACACATGCACACACTGGAGCAGTATTCCCTGTCCACTTCCTGTCTAGGCCGAATCTCCTCCCATATCCTGACCATGGATCTGGTGCCCTCTGCTGGAGTGAGATGTTACAGCGGTGTCTCTGTGTGTTACACTATGTCTACAGATGGGAAGTCTTCCTATTTCATTCCATGCGTACAACATTCATAGAGAAACGCTAAAACTGAGGTTAGTGGTCATCACTTTGGTGGCCTACAAAATACTGGATGAAGACCGACACCAAAGCTCTGCTCAGAAGACTCCTTATATATGTTGATTTATTGTTGGGTGAGCAACGCAGTGCAATATGGAAGGGAAGGATACTAGGTCAACCCCCACTTGATTATCAGGAAAAGTTTATGACCACCAAGAGAAGGTTATGACCACCGGGAGAAGGTTATGACCACCAGATCCCTATTTAAGGTATACACGGCCATACATCTGCAATGTGTTAGGGTCGTGAATCCCCTGACCCTAATTATAAGGTGTCTTTTGGACTTTTGCCAGGAAATAGTCATTGTATGGTTCAAACCAACAGCCCATTACCTACCGCTAAGATCCTGTGAGGCTGAGACTATCTAACAATGGTGGACTCCCTGCAGGGATAACCTGAAGCCATAGCTCGTCATCCCTCTTGCCTGGCACAATCTCAGTGCTGCCTTGAGGAGAAGGCTGGGGCTAGATGATAATACATGAACTCTGTTACATACATAGTTTATAAGGCTGAAAAAAAGCCCTCTGTCCATCCAGTTCTCCTGTTATCCTACAAGTTGATCCAGAGGAAGGCAAAAAACCCCTGTGAGGTAGAAGCCAATTTTCCTCACTTTAGGGGAAAAAAATCCTTCCCGACTCCAATCAGGCATCAGAATAACTCCCTGGATCAACGACCCCTCTCTAGTAACTATAACCTGTAATATTATTACCCTCCAGAAATACATCCAGGCCCCTCCTGAACTCTTATAGTGAACTTACCATCACCACCTCCTCAGGGAGAGAGTTCCATAGTCTCACTGCTCTTACCGTAAAGAATCCTCTTCTATGTTTGTGTACAAACCTTCTTTCCTCCAGACGCAGAGGATGTCCCCTCGTCACAGTCACAGTCCTGGGGATAAATAGATGATGGGAGAGATCTCTGTACTGACCTCTGATATATTTATACATAGTTATTACATCTCCCCTCAGTCGTCTTTTTTCTAAAGTGAATAACCCTAATTTTGATAATCTTTCTGGGTACTGTAGTCCACCCATTCCAGTTATTACTTTAGTTGCCCCCCTCTGAACCCTCTCCAGCTCTGCTATGTCTGCCTTGTTCACAGGAGCCCAGAACTGTACACAGTCCTCCATGTGTGGTCTGACTAGTGATGTGTAAAGTGGCAGGACTATGTTCTCATCACGGGCATCTATGCCTCTTTTGATGCAACCCATAATCTTATTGGCCTTGGCAGCAGCTGTCTGACATTGGTTTCTACAGCTTAGTTTGCTGTTCACTAAAATTCCTAGGTCCTTTTCCATGTCAGTGTTACCCAGTGTTTTACCATTTAGTATGTACTGGTGACTTGCATTATTCCTTCCCGTATGCATAACCTTACATTTGTCAGTGTTGAACCTCATCTGCCACTTCTCTGCCCAAGCCTCCAGTCTATCCAGATTCATCTGGAGCAGTGTACTGTCCTCTGTAGTATATATACAGTATACTGTCCTCTGAAGTATATATACAGTGTACTGTCCTCTGTAGTATATATACAGTATACTGTCCTCTGCAGTATATATACAGCATACTGTCCTCTGCAGTATATATACAGCATACTGTCCTCTGTAGTATATATACAGCATACTGTCCTCTGTAGTATATATACAGCATACTGTCCTCTGTAGTATATATACATTATACTCTCCTCTGCTATATATACAGTATACTGTCCTCTGTAGTATATATACAGTACATTATACTGTCCTCTGCAGTATATATACAGCATACTGTCCTCTGTAGTATATATATACAGCATACTGTTCTCTGTAGCATATATACATTATACTGTCCTCTGCAGTATATATACAGCATACTGTCCTCTGTAGTATATATACAGTATACTGTCCTCTGTAGTATATATACAGTGTACTGTCCTCTGTAGTATATATACAGCGTACTGTACTCTGTAGTATATATACAGTATACTGTCCTCTTTAGTATATATACAGCATACTATCCTCTGTAGTATATATACAGTATACTGTCCTCTGTAGTATATATAGGAGTATACTGTCCTCTGAAGTATACATATAGTATAATGTTCTCTGTAGTGTATATAAAGTATACTGTCCTCTGTAGTATATATAGGAGTATACTGTCCTCTGTAGTATATATAGTATACTGTCCTCTGTAGTATATATAGTATACTGTCCTCTGTAGTATATATACAGTATACTGTTCTCTGTAGTATATATAGGAGTATACTGTCCTCTGAAGTATACATATAGTATAATGTTCTCTGTAGTGTATATAAAGTATACTGTCCTCTGTAGTATATATAGGAGTATACTGTCCTCTGTAGTATATATAGTATATTTTCCTCTGTAGTATATATATATACAGTATACTGTCCTCTTCTGTGTTAATTACTTTACACAGTTTAGTGTCATCTGCAAAAATTGATATTTTACTGTGCAAGCCTTCTGTTGGGCATTAATGCATGGAGTTCCAACTCGTCAGTCACTGAAGGTTGCAGCAGATGACAACTTTGGTGCAAAGGATTTATTATTTTCCATTGACCTCCATGGGGAGAAGAAAAAAGTTGCACCCAGGTTCCATCACTCTTCTCAGGTGGGTCAGGTGTTCTCAGTGGAGTCATGGTCCAGATCTAGTCTTATATGGGGCAGTAACTCAAGACATCTCCACAAACACAAATATGATGCTTGCAAGATGACAAACTCATGAACTGGTGGATCTTCTCTGATTTACGACCACAGGAACTAAAGACTGGATGTTTGGAGAAAGTTTACCCAAGTGCAGAGAAGTTTTACTGCGTCATATGGTCAGTTATCCCTACTGTGAGGAGACCTTTAAATAACTCAAGACTAACAAGCATTGAGAAGGTGCTCGGGTTACATCTTGCTCCAGTACTGTTCTCGGCCATGAAGAAATCTTTTTTTACAAGACCAGGCTGGTGGCTTCAGAAGCCGACATGGACTCCATGAGGAATCTGGCCGTCATTCTCTTGTGTCTCGTCTGTGACTTGTCTTGCGGGGACGTTGGGTGGCCACTGCTAAATATGGACCTCTTGGATGAGGACATCAGGAAGGAAGTTGACCAGGCTCTTCGGGTGGTGAACCAACCAGGCTTCCAAGGATGGAGGTTGGAGCTTATCCAACAGGTGAGAAGCACACATTTCATGGTGGTTCCATCATAACTGGGACATGAGGTCTCCTTAGGTCTTTGCATACTAGTGGGCAGCAGAGTTTATACCACAAGGTCTCCTCCAGCACATAAAGGGTCAGCAGTACTATAAATGGGATAAATGCTTTGGCAAACCATCATAGAGATCTTGCACTGGGATACAGTTTGGTTGGGGGTTATATTGTAGGCACCCTTATTGTCACTCAGTATAGACATCTTATATATATATCTGTCTGGACTCAAGGTTGATAAAGTTTGCCTGTACTGATACATTGTAACAAACTATCAGGGCAGGAGATTTGTGTTGTTGATGAGTATAGTTCACAGAGGCTTCTCTAGGCTGGATACAATTACAGCAAACCATAAATTGTGAAGGCCTCTGAGTGTAAATTACAATGTTTCCATTCACTGACAGCAAGCAGATATCTTGAAGATGATAAATTGAAACATGAAGTCTATTAGAGAGTTGCAGAACTTGTAATTAGGCAACAGACTGCCCTCTAGCTCCAAGTTAGAGCTCTGCAAACCCCTCCTCTAGCTCCAGCTCTGCAGACCCCCCCTCTAGCTCCAGCTCTGCAGACCCCTCCTCTAGCTCCAGGGTACAGCTCTGCAAACCCCTCCTCTAGCTCCAGCTCTGCAGACCCCTCCTCTAGCTCCAGTTTATAGCTCTGCAAACCCCTCTTCTAGCACCAGGATACAGCTCTGCAGACCCCTCCTCTAGCTTCAGGTTAGTTACAACTCTGCAGACCCCTCCTCTAGCTCCAGGTTGCAGCTCTGCAGACCCCTCCTCTAGCTCCAGGTTACAGCTCTGCAGACCCCTCCTCTAGCTCCAGGTTGCAGCTCTGCAGACCCCTCCTCTAGCTCCAGGTTACAGCTCTGCAGACTCCTCCTCTAGCTCCAGGTTACAGCTCTGCCGACCCCTCCTTTAGCTCCAAGTTACAGCGCTGCAGACCCCTCCTTTAGCTCCAGGTTACAGCTCTGCAGACTCCTCCTCTAGCTCCAGGTTACAGCTCTGCAGACCCCTCCTCTAGCTCAAGTTCTGAAAAGCACTTCTTTAGCTCCAGGTTACAGCTCTGCAGACCCCTCCTCTAGCTCCAGGTTACAGCTCTGCAGACCCCTCCTCTAGCTCCAGGTTACAGCTCTGCAGACCCCTCCTCTAGCTCCAGGTTACAGCTCTGCAGACCCCTCCTCTAGCTCCAGGTTGCAGCGCTGCAGACCCCTCCTTTAGCTCCAGGTTACAGCTCTGCAGACTCCTCCTCTAGCTCCAGGTTGCAGCTCTGCAGACCCCTCCTCTAGCTTCAGGTTAGTTACAGCTCTGCAAACCCCTCCTCTAGCTTCAGGTTACAGAGCTGCATTCCAATCTGTTGCAGGCTGCGCCCCGGATGCACATCGGTCTGGTTGAATTATGGCTTCAGTTCAGGAAACTCCAGAAAGATCAGGACGAAATGTGGAGAAAGATGAAGAGGATGATGAGGATTTCTGCAGCGTCTTGCCAAGGTGTAAAATGTGTAACCTAATCCACACCCACTTACATATATTGGCAAAGAAAGTGAAATTAAAATCTTAAGCCCCACCCCATTATGCTTGCTTATGCGCCCAATCTATGCATAAACACCCCTTTTTTAGGCAAATCTTCATAAACCCTGCCTCCTAATAGCAAAAAATATCTGATAGTAACAGTAATTTCCTAATTCCTTTCTTTAACACATTATTACAAAAATCTCATTACTACGGCCCTCAGTGCACTGAAGACCTGAGTAATCTAAGACAGTCTGTTTACTAGGGACACTCCCATATAACACTCTATGGTTATTAGGCACTGTATCCTTGGTGATCAGACTATCAGACATACAGTCATGGCTGAAAGTGTTGCCACCCCTGAAAGTTTTCCAGAGAATGAAGTATTTCTCCAGAAAATTATCGCAATTACACAGCAGCTGTGACCCCCTATAGTTTTCTTGTCTGAGATTTGAACTGCAAAGGGGGTGTGGTTTATGTAAATTTGCACAAAGGGGGCGCTAATGTTCTTTGGGGCAGGTCTACAAGTGTCCTGCTTTACAAAACCTAATGTGTCAGATCAATGTCTTAAAGATGGATTCACTCTATAGTGAGAAAAATCTGATTACTAATTCCTGCTGAGATCATGTGACTGCTGCCAGCCTGCTACTCTTATCCAGGTCTCAGTTACAGTCATGTAACTGTATGTAATCCCAATCACTCAAACTATTTTCCAGAACTGAAAGACCAAATCAGGGACTTCACTACCCAGGTGCCTGAGAGAGTCAAGGCAATGGAGGAGGAGGAGCATGGATCCGCAAACCGAACACAAAAGATGGAGGATCATCTAGAAGGGGACAAGACCACCTCCCAGCGGAGGACCTGCACCCTGCAGCCATGCTCCAGCAGTGCCACGGGGTCCAGGAAAGTCAGCAAGACCCAACTTGTCCACAAGGTGGCAGCTCTCACCGAGATACTGAACGGGCACAACGAGCTGCTGGTGGAGCTGTATCAGAGGACGACTGCTCTGGAGGAAATGAAGGAGGCAAACTCCACTCCGGTCACAACACAAGACGGGAGCAGAGACGGACGGTGAATGCCGGCTGCTCCGTGTGCTTGGACGGGGACATTGCAGCACCACCGCGATCTGGCCACAACAGCAGCGCCACCTGAACAAAAACTGCAGGGCCGCTCTGGCACAGCGAAAAAACATGTCTTATACTCCAGTCACATCCAAAGCTGCATTCACAATTCTGCTGATTTTGTCAGTCTCTGCTGGATTCCTGTCTGCTCTCAGTTTGCATTGTCCACATTTCACTTCTGCTTCATGTTTCCTCACTGTCCCTACACCGTGCGATCTGCTGCAATGCATGGTGGGAGATGACAGGATAATGCATAACACCATGGCAACTTACCTGTAAGGGGTGTGTAAATTGTGAATGCAGCTCTGGGTGTGACTGGAATCTAAGGCATAATGTAACTCAGTAGAATTATGAATGCAGCTCCGGCTGTGACTGAAGTCTAAGGCACAATGTAACTCAGTAGAATTATGAATGCAGCTCTGAATGTGACAGGAGTCTAATATATAATATAACTCAGCAGAATTATGAATGCAGGTCTGGGTGTGACTGGAGTTTAATGGATAATGTAACAGTAGAATTATGAATGGAGCTCTGGGGGCAACTGAAATCTAAGGCATAATGTAACTTATAGGCTTCACTAGAGTCTAAGACATAATATAACTCAATAGAATTATGAATGCAGCTCTGGATGTCACTAGAGTCTAAGACAGAATATAACTCAGTAGAATTATGAATGCAGCTCTAGATGTGACTGCAGTCTAAGGCATAATATAACTCAGTAGAATTATGAATGCAGCTCTGGATGTGACTGGAGTCTAAGGCGTAATGTAACTCAGTAGAATTATGAATGCAGCTCTGGATGTGACTGGAGTCTAAGGCGTAATGTAACTCAGTAGAATTATGAATGCAGCTCTGGATGTGACTGGAGTCTAAAGCACAATGTAACTCAGAGCAGGTTCCTTGGTGATCTTGAGGGTCCTTGCAGTGGGGACCCCATAATACAGGGGCCACCGGGACGCCTCGTATATTATGTCGTCCCGTTTTCCAGTAATTCTCCTGGTCAGGAGCAGAGTATCTGGAGAAGCATCAATACTATGAGCTCTGCATGGACTGAGACCCCCGGGGGTGACTACAGCTGCTGACCAGATGTGAAAAGGAGGACTGGGGGAGGGGGGCCCGGGGCCCCAGAGGACTGACATTCCAGGGTTATGTAATCTGCCGTCCACTGTCTTTATATTACCTGAGTTCTGTGTGTGAACAATAATCCACATGTATGATAATAAATGACCGTCCTGTGTATGACCGCGCTGTAATACCGTACAGAGGCCGGGGGCGTGCCGCTCCTGTAAGAAGCTACATGTACGTTATAGTCCACATAGCACTGTTCTATTAGGGGTCAGCTGTTACTGCTCTGCAAAATACGGAAGGCACACGGACGTCATCCGTATTTTTTGCGGATCTGTTTTTTGTGGACCGCAAAATACATACGGTCGTGTGCATGAGCCCTACAGCAGTCTCCGTACAGTGCCTAAACAGTGCCTAAAAAATACCGTCATGGACTGCTGAGGTAATGTCTTAAAAAATATAGTCATATACACAAATTACTCACTCATGTAAGTACAAACTAAGCAGTAACTTAATAATACCGCCATAATGAGCCAAAATAATACTACCACACTGAGCTTAAGTGATCCCAGTGGTTAAATAATACCGCTATATAGTGACTAAATAACCACAACCAATGCTTAAAGGGGTATTCCCATCTCAGAACTGCCCACCTAGATAAGCGGTCAGGACTATAGGAACCACCAGTGGGTTGTGCTCGTCGGTATCCGGTTCCAGAAACTGGAGCTGGTCCCAGAGGTGAGACCGCATCTAACAGGCATCATGCCATGCCTGAGCTTAGAGTACCCCTTTAGAGGTACCTAATTAATACCGACATACCGTGCACTGGTCGTCCCCACGCTATATAGCCTGTACTATGTTCTATGAGAGTCTGTGAGGGTCAGTGCGGTCCTCTCCCCTCCCACTATTAAAACTAACCACCTCTTATTGCTGCCAGTTTGTACACTAGTATATGGGCACGGTGTGGCGGTATTATTTGTGCACTGTGGTACTAGTGGCTTGTAATGTGGCACATTTATTGCAGTGACGCCATTTTTACACGTTATACTGATTTATTCGGTCCCAGGACCCTGAGGTGATGGCAGTCACGTGACAGAGCGGACACCACGGCGGAAAGTTCCACATTACAACTCATCAGCTGCTCAGGGAAGTTCCCCCTGCCGCCATGTTTCCATGGTAACTCAGTGGAAGCGCTGGAGTCAGCAGGACTACATTACCCGTCATTCCCCGGGCGCGCACTCCAGGTGTGACCCCGGTGACGCGCCGTAGCTGGCGAGTCACATGACCGGCTGAAAGCTGAGGCTCCGTCTATCACATGCACAAACAGAGAGCGGCCGCCGCGGTGTGAACATGGCCAATGTGGCCAACAGGGTGTCCTGGTCCGGGAGGGAGCAGGCGGAGGAGGACGGGGAGAGCCACACCGCTGCTGAACGGAGCCAGCAACAGACAGGTGAGGGCGGGGGGCTGAGGGGCATCCTGCGTGGGGGGCTCTAGGGAGGGTGTCATGTTGGCTGGGGAGTCTCTGTCTGGTGAGGTCACGTGGGGTGGTAAGGGGTCTGTAGGTTGTTATAGGCTGGGGGGCTGTAAGGACAGTGGAAGGTCCCTGTTGAGTGCACATGGGGTGCTGGTCCTGGGGGCTTTGGGCAGTGCGGACAGTCTGGGGGGCTCAGGATTGTGTAGGGTGGTGGTTATGGGGCTATTGACAAGGCAAGGGTTTGGGGGCCATGGAAGGATAGTTTTGGGGGTCCTGGCAGAGCGGTTTGTCTAGGGTGGGGCAAGAATGAGAAGGACGGGCGTTCCGGGACCACCGTGCAGTGCCATTTACCAGGGCTATGGCTGACCCCCGCCCATCAGCATGTACCCACCTATTTCACCCTCTGATTTTGACCAGGGCAGGGGGGCACATACTTTCTGTGTATGTCGTATTTGCAGAAGGATTTTGTGGAGTTGCCCTTTAAGCCTGTGACCCTGAGGAGGGGGTGGGGGGGAGGATTAGATGTCACATAAAGAGACAGATTACAGACCCGAGCGGCTGGTGACGACTTTTATAACCCTGCTCCTGAGGCTTCACCGATCAGTGCCCGCTGGGAGTTGTAGTTCTGTCACGAGCCTCGGGATTCAGGCAGCTTTGGGCTGTAGTTTCTGTTTTGTACAATGTCCGGCATCGCTTCCTCTTCTATCAGTAATAAGTATTTCACAAGGGTTATAACACCCATCATCCAGGGGGCGACGTGCCGCAGAGGGGGGACAGATGTCTGTGAAGCCCCCAGCGCTGGCGGTGCAGCCCCCAAGATGCTTTGCACTAAACTTTCACCCCATGTTTGGGTTATCCCCTGGGTTCGAAGTGTTTGTTTCTGCCCAGCTGTTCTGGGATGCTGGGAGTTGTAGTTCTGCAGCAACTGGAGAGCCACAGGTTGGAGATGGCAGCATGATGTCAGCACAGAGCAGGGCTGGTGTCTGTCTGGGCGCTGGGGGGCTTCCTCCTGCCGCGGTGACCCTCTGACCCTTGATTTCACAATAGATCCTGCGGCTTTGTCTTTCCAGGACGTGAAATCTCTAAAATGAGTCAAAGCCTAAATCAGGGCAACGAAAGCCACAGTGAGAGGGGAAGACGTGATGGGTTAAACATTAAAGGGGAGAGTAGAGGCCCTTACTAATGTATTGGGATTCTCCATATTGCTTCCTTTGCTGTCTGGATTCATTTTCCCATCGCATTATACGCTGCTCGTTTCCATGGTTACGACCACCCTGCAATCCAGTGGCGGTGGTCGTGCTTGCACACTATAGGAAAAGACGCTGGTCACGCACGTAGACACATGTCTCCTGTCCCGGCCAGCGGTGGTCGTAACCCCATTAGTGTCGTGTGATTGGCTGGTAGGGCTCCCAGAGGGGAGGAGCTTATGTGGAGCGCTGTATCTAGCCCCTAATTAGCACTTTGAGGGGGGGGGGAGGGGCAGGATCGGCAATTAAAGGGATAAAGGGATGAGGAATATTTCTTCTCTCTTGTCTCTGACCCCGATCCTTCGGTGTGGGGATGCTGGTACTTGTGGTGCGCAGCGGCGTCTGCCTGTGCTGTTTATATACGAGGTGGAGTCGGGCGTGTTTGCCGGATTAAATCCTGTGCAGCAATCACAGCGCTCACTGCAAACACCCGGAGCTCGTGATTGTGTAATCCTGACACTGCGAGCACCAGTGTCCACAACGTGAGGAGCGGGGGATGGGGTCTGCAGGCTGTGACTACAACTCCCAGCAGGTCTAGTCTCCTGTAGTACAGATGTCTGCAACCTGTGACATTCTTGCTGTTGCATAACTACAACCCCCAGTCATCCCCTCCCCTGAAATGGCTGATAACAGGGAGCAATAATATCAATCACAGCGACTAACTCGGCTGCTACGCCGTCGGGCAGAGCGGCCATATTGCGTCCTGTCCCTTTAAGTCATTTTCCTGGAAGAACCTCACGTTTTGCTTCTCCTTCCTCTTTCTGATACTTTTTGTTACATGCGGGGAAGTTGTAACACTTCGTGTCTTATCAGCTCCTGTGATATATTTAAAGGGGAACTGCACTTGTATCACCAGGGGGCGGAGTAAATACTAATAAGCCCCTCCCATTTTACTAATTTTTTTTTTTTCTCCCCTAGTTTTCCAGTTCCATTCTCTACCGTATCGGGCAGCTGAGCACCGTGGACCTCGGCGATGAGAACCAAGAACTGGTGAGAGGTTAATGCACTGGTTTTGACCCCACTGTTATGTGCGCCCCCTAGAGGTGGAATCAACCTGCAAAAACTTCCTGTTATACTCCGCTCACACCC
This sequence comes from Rhinella marina, assembly GCA_900303285.1. NCBI lineage: Eukaryota > Metazoa > Chordata > Amphibia > Anura > Bufonidae > Rhinella > Rhinella marina. The sequence goes on along the minus strand of ONZH01014018.1, from coordinate 124,146 downwards.
AGAGCTGCATTCAGAACTCTGCAGCTCTGGGTGCGAGTGGAGCTGTCAGTGCTGCCGGTTTAGCTATCCTGGTCAAGATGATTTTTTTTATATTTTTAAAATTTTTTAATTTTTTGTAATTTTTATCTTTTTTTTGTTTTTTGCAGGAAACAGATTTGTCCTCGACGGTCATGAAAGAAATCCCGCACAACGAGAACCTCCTGTCCCTGAAATACGAGGTGACCTCCTGTGGTGACGCCCCTCCCCCTGTCTCTTGCACAGCTGAGGTGTCGTGTCAGTGTCTCACTCCTCTCTCCTTCTCTGTTGCAGAGTCTGGATTATGATAACAGTGAGAACCTGCTGTTCATGGAGGAGGAGCGCAGGATCAATCATGCTGTAAGGATAACCCCCAACATCTGCCCCATCCCCGGGGGGGGGGGTCTATGTGATGTATTGTTTCTACAGTATAAGGCCGAGGTGCTGAACTACAGCTCCCAGCATGCTCTGGGGGTAGCTGTGTGATTGTAACGCCGCCTTGTGTCTCTGGCAGGCGTTCCGCACGGTGGAGGTCACCCGCTGGGTCATCTGCGGGATGATCGGGATCCTGACCGGACTCATCGCGTGTTTCATCGACATCATGGTGGAGCAGCTGGCGGGCGTGAAATACCAAGTGATAAAGAGCAGTATCCTGTGTGCCCCCCTCCGGATAAATGGTGGGGGGGTTATAAAGACTGGGGGGGGCGTTACCAATAGCAACCAATAAGGTCTCTGCGCCCATGTAAAAGCAGGCCTGTACATCAGGCACTCATCTCCTGAAATACTCTGTGCTGTGGGGCCCCTGCCCTTACCCCTGGTTTAGGTTCAGTCTGTGATCTCCCACAGGATCAGCACGTTCCTTTCCTGAAATACTCTGTGCTGCGGGGCACCCTGCTCTTCCCACTCTTTAACTCGCAGTCTGTGATCTCCCACAGCGTCGGTACGCTCCTCTCCTGAAATACTCTGTGCTGCTGGTCCCGCTGTTCATCTCACACGAGAGCAAGACATTACTGAAATACTCTGTGCTGCTGTGCTGTGGTGCCCCGCTCCTTACCGAACACCTCTCCTTATTAGTATTACAGTTTACTGCGTAGATTAGCATACTCTTCTTCTGAAATACTCTGTGCTGCTGAACACCCTGCTCTCCCCATAAGATCTGCCTTCTTAAATACTCTGTGCCACTGTGGTAAAGGGCTCTATGATCTCCTCCTTTATATCCATCCCTCCAATTGTAAATAGCCCTGTCCTCGCTAGCCGGATCACACGGATGGACGGGGCCTGCATGTCTCTCCTGAAATACTCTGTACAGCTGTGATCACTTCTACAGCCTGACTGGCTCCATGGTCCTTAGTTCTCATGATGTTTTTTGGGACTGAGCCAGTGCACACTAATCTCCTGAAACACTCTGCGCTGCTGTGGTTATTATCCATCTGAGCCAGGGCACACTAATCTCTTGAAACACTCTGCGCTGCTGTGGTTATTATCCATCTGAGCCAGGGCACACTAATCTCTTGAAACACTCTGCGCTGCTGTGGTTATTATCCATCTGAGCCAGGGCACACTAATCTCTTGAAATACTCTGCGCTGCTGTGGTTATCCATCTGAGCCAGGGCACACTAATCTCTTGAAATACTCTGCGCTGCTGTGGTCATTTCCCATCTGAGCCAGGGCACACGTTTCCTGAAACTCTCTGTGCTGCTGTGGACATTTCCTATCTAAACCAGGGCATACTCATCTCCTGAAACACTGTGCGCTGCTGTGGTCATTTCCCATCTGAGCCAGTGCACACGTTTCCTGAAACACTCTGCGCTGCTGTGGTCATTTCCTATCTAAACCAGGGCATACTCATCTCCTGAAACTCTCTGTGCTGCTGTGGACATTTCCCATCCAAGCCGATGCACACTCGTTTCCTGAAACACTCTGCGCTGCTGTGGTCATGTCCCATCTGAGCCGGTGCGCAGGATTCGGTTTTGTGTTTTTCCTGACCTTCCCCGTCAGATATCGACAAGTTCACGGAGAAGGGCGGCCTGTCGTTCTCGCTGCTGCTCTGGGCCACGCTGAATGCGGCGATAGTCATGGTCGGCTCCCTGGTGGTGGCCTTCATAGAGGTAAGTCCCACAGATCACAGTCCGATGATGACGGATCTCGTCTGGTTCCGCGCCTCATTTTTCCGGATTCTTCCTTCCAGCCAGTAGCAGCCGGCAGCGGGATCCCTCAGATCAAGTGTTTCCTGAACGGAGTGAAGATTCCCCACGTGGTGAGGCTGAAGGTAAGCGGCCATCACGTCTGCAGGTAATCCTCTGTGTCTTCTCTTCTTCCTGAAGTTCCTCCAGTTGTCTTGAGCTGCAGGACCTTGCGTCTCTTTGCTGCCCCCTGCTGGTCAGTTGTGGACGTGGTGCATTGTGATAATCTGACGCGTACATCCATCTGGATCTGCACTGCATTGGGGGATGTTGACTGAGCTATTAGAGCTTTGTCAGCACACGGTTGTCAGAGCAGCCCCTGCTGATAAAGGATGGCATCTAAGTTGTCAGAAGATGTCTTTCAGTTCTCTGAGAGGCGGTGGGATTTGGGCGCAGCTTTGGTTGTGATTGGAGTATAAGTGACCGAACATTAGATGTAAATATAACATGTCTCTGTCCGCAGACCCTGGTGGTGAAGGTGTGCGGCGTCATACTGTCTGTGGTTGGAGGCCTCGCGGTCGGCAAGGTAGGTGGAGTCTTACTATAGAGCGGGTGCCGGTACGTCTGCAGGATCCCACAGGACGGGTGAATTCGTGACAGCCGCTCTGTTTCTCTATGATTTTAGGAAGGCCCCATGATCCACTCGGGAGCCGTGGTCGCAGCCGGCATTTCTCAAGGAAGGTCGACCTCTCTGAAGAAGGACTTCAAGGTGAGTTATATCACAGGAGAGGTGGGGGCGTTCCTGACCAGAGGTATGTGATCGAGGGGGTTATATCACAGGAGAGGTGGGGGCGTTCCTGACCAGAGGTATGTGACTGAGGGGGTTATATCACAGGAGAGGTGGGGGCATTGCTGACCAGAGGTATGTGACTGAGGGGGTTTATATCACAGGAGAGGTGGGGGCGTTCCTGACCAGAGGTATGTGACTGAGGGGGTTATATCACAGGAGAGGTGGGGGCGTTCCTGACCAGAGGTATGTGACTGAGGGGGTTATATCACAGGAGAGGTGGGGGCGTTGCTGACCAGAGGTATGTGACTGAGGGGTTATATCACAGGAGAGGTGGGGGCGTTCCTGACCAGAGGTATGTGACTGAGGGGGTTATATCACAAGAGAGGTGGGGGCGTTCCTGACCAGAGGTATGTGACCGAGGGGGTTATATCACAGGAGAGGTGGGGGCGTTCCAGACCAGAGGTATGTGATCGAGGGGGTTATATCACAGGAGAGGTGGGGGCGTTCCTGAACCAGAGGTATGTGACTGAGGGGGTTATATCACAGGAGAGGTGGGGGCATTGCTGACCAGAGGTATGTGATCGAGGGGGTTATATCGCAGGAGAGGTTGGGGCGTTCCTGACCAGAGGTATGTGACTGATGGGGTTATATCACAGGAGAGGTGGGGGCGTTCCAGACCAGAGGTATGTGACCGAGGGGTTATATCACAGGAGAGGTGGGGGCGTTCCTCACCAGAGTATGTGACTGAGGGGTTATATCACAGGAGAGGTGGGGGCGTTCCTCACCAGAGGTAATCGGTGACTTGAGGGGGTTATATCACAGGAGAGGTGGGGGCGTTCCAGACCAGAGGTATGTGACCGAAGGGGGTTATATCACAGGAGAGGTGGGGGCGTTCCAGACCAAGGTATGTGACTGAGGGGGTTTATATCACAGGAGAGGTGGGGGCGTTCCAGACCAGAGGTATGTGACCGAGGGGGTTATATCACAGGAGAGGTGGGGGCGTTCCAGACCAGAGGTATGTGACTGAGGGGGTTATATCACAGAGAGGTGGGGGCGTTCCAGACCAGAGGTATGTGACCGAGGGGGTTATATCACAGGAGAGCTGGGGGCGTTCCTCACCAGAGGTATGTGACCGAGGGGTTATATCACAGGAGAGGTGGGGGCGTTCCAGACCAGAGGTATGTGACCGAGGGGGTTATATCACAGGAGAGGTGGGGGCGTTCCAGACCAGAGGTATGTGACCAAGGGGTTATATCACAGGAGAGGTGGGGGCGTTCCAGACCAGAGGTATGTGACTGAGGGGGTTATATCACAGGAGAGGTGGGGGCGTTCCAGACCAGAGGTATGTGACCGAGGGGGTTATATCACAGGAGAGGTGGGGGCGTTCCTCACCAGCGGTATGTGACTGAGGGGTTTATATCACAGGAGAGGTGGGGGCGTTCCTGACCAGAGGTATGTGACCGAGGGGGTTATATCACAGGAGAGGTGGGGGCGTTCCTCACCAGCGGTATGTGACTGAGGGGTTTATATCACAGGAGAGGTGGGGGCGTTCCAGACCAGAGGTAGGTGACCGACGGGGTTATATCACAGGAGAGGTGGGGGCGTTCCTCACCAGAGGTATGTGACTGAGGGGGTTATATCACAGGAGAGGTGGGGGCGTTCCTCACCAGAGGTATGTGACTGAGGGGGTTATATCACAGGAGAGGTGGGGGCGTTCCTCACCAGAGGTATGTGACTGAGGGGGTTATATCACAGGAGAGGTTGGGGCGTTCCTGACCAGAGGTAGGTGACCGACGGGGTTATATCGCAGGAGAGGTTGGGGCGTTCCTGACCAGAGGTAGGTGACCGAGGGGGTTATATCGCAGGAGAGGTGGGGGGCGTTCCTGACCAGAGGTATGTGACTGAGGGGGTTATATCACAGGAGAGGTGGGGGCGTTCCTCACCAGAGGTATGTGACTGAGGGGGTTATATCACAGGAGAGGTTGGGGCGTTCCTGACCAGAGGTAGGTGACCGACGGGGTTATATCGCAGGAGAGGTTGGGGCGTTCCTGACCAGAGGTAGGTGACCGAGGGGGTTATATCGCAGGAGAGGTGGGGGCGTTCCAGACCAGAGGTATGTGACCGAGGGGGTTATATCACAGGAGAGGTGGGGGCGTTCCTGACCAGAGGTATGTGACTGAGGGGGTTATATCACAGGAGAGGTGGGGGCGTTCCTAACCAGAGGTATGTGACTGAGGGGGTTATATCACAGGAGAGGTGGGGGCGTTCCTCACCAGAGGTATGTGACTGAGGGGATTATATCACAGGAGAGGTGGGGGCGTTCCAGACCAGAGGTAGGTGACTGAGGGGGTTATATCACAGGAGAGGTGGGGGCGTTCCTGACCAGAGGTAGGTGACTGAGGGGGTTATATCACAGGAGAGGTGGGGGCGTTCCTCACCAGAGGTAGGTGACTGAGGGGATTATATCACAGGAGAGGTGGGGGCGTTCCTCACCAGAGGTATGTGACTGAGGGGATTATATCACAGGAGAGGTGGGGGCGTTCCTCACCAGAGGTATGTGACCGAGGGGATGTATCAGAGGCGGTGAGGCTTATTTCTGATCGGTCAGATGATCAGATATTGATGACCTGCTCTGAGGAGAACCCTTTTAGGTTTAACGTATAGTTCAGCTCCCCCTAGTGGTGGCTGCAGGCAGATAGAATTTTCTAGCTATGCCGGGGATTTAACGCTCTTCATCAGAAAAATCTCGTTCTGACCGCTATAAACATGTTACACAGGGGGCGTGGACCACTGTATAACTGCACAGCTCTGGCTTGGGTCTACTTGTAAGGGCATTATCTAAGTGCCCCCCTATCTTCAACCGTTAACCCCTGTACAGGGGTCTGGACTCCTCTGCAGGGGAACCTCCAGGCCGCCACCTCTTAGTAGTGTCTGTTCTGTGACAGGTGAAGAGACACCAGTGCGTGGCACCGAGGGTGGGGGCAAAATTCTAGTTACTCATGGACAGGGCAGGCAGTCAAAAGGTCGGAGCAGGCACCATGGAAAGCAAGCAGAGGTCAGGTCAGGCAGCAGAAGATCAAATCCAGTAAACGGGCAGAGGTCAGGCACAGGAAATCCAGACAGAATATAACGTAACTTCACAGGTAGAGAACCTATTGCTCAGGCACCCTGCGCCTTAAATATCTCATCGGGGCATACCAATAGGTGGGGCAGATTAGGAGTCCGGGAAGGTGCAGAGGGATGACAGCAGGCGCCGACCGAGGGAGGACCAGAGCAGGTGGACGGGTGAGCGGTCCGGCAGCCGTGCCGGGGGGGAGCAGTGAGACGCCGGTGGGCGTGGACTGCTGGTATTATATTAAGAAATGAATCGGCCCAGGACGCTGGAGATGATGATCGTCGGAGATTGACTTTCATTTCTGTTCCCTCGTCTCATGTCCGACTTCTTATCTTTCCTGCAGATCTTTGAATACTTTCGCAGGGACACGGAGAAGAGAGACTTTGTCTCGGCCGGAGCCGCCGCCGGAGTCTCCGCAGCTTTCGGGGCCCCAGTCGGTACGATCTCTTATCTAGTCCAGGGCCAGAAATAAATTTAGTCAAGACTGCAGACGTGGCAAAACCTCCAGGAGGGGGCGTGTCCTCCGCTCTGTGACCACATGTGGAGCGGACAGGTGCACCCTCTTTAGAATCCGCACGACTTTATATCTGTACATCTACTTATTATTACTTCTATGGAGCTTTTGCCAAGTTTCCTGACTAAGCCTGTATCTCGGCAGGCTGCATACATGCTGGGAGTTGTAGTATCCCAATAGGTTTTCCAGTCACGTTCAGATCTGCTGCCGGACCGCAGCCAAGCTTCCACTATTCAGAGCCTGCATAGCAGGAAGTCCTGCAACCTGAGAGTGAACAGGGATTTTGGATGCAGCTCTGGATGTGACTGGAGTAGAGGGAAGATGGATTCTGCTCCCCGAAGGGTATTGTTCTTCTTGCTGTAATGACTCGGTTTTGGGCTTGTTTCATTGAGTGACCGGGGTCTTGTCTGCCCACAGGCGGGGTGCTTTTCAGTTTGGAGGAAGGGGCGTCTTTCTGGAACCAGCTGCTGACATGGAGGATAGTGAGTATACATAGACCCTAAGTTCCACCACCTCTGGGACGCCCGTTCTGCCAGGTGACTCCTCCGGCCAAAACTGAGCCGCCTTTAAGGGCTGACTCACCTGGGAGGACGTGGGTCGGGGGACCACCACCACCTATCACCCTGACACCCTCATTCACACTGCAGGAGAACGTCTATGTATAACTGCGGCCATGTTTAGTCTCCATATGTCCTATCCAGGGCTGAGATCCGGGCGGCATTTATAGCGAAGCCTCCGAAGAATTCCTAGTAAATTCCCAGAATAGATACATGTATGCGGGGGGCGTATATATGTGTACACAGGGGGCTTTGTTCTGGTCGCACCCAGCTCTGGAGGATTTCTGTGGAGCGTCACAAGGACCGGCTGCTACTCACCTCACATCACCCGGCTCAGCCCGAGCTCTCAGTATGTAAGCCTATGATACACCAGGAGGCTGCCATCACCCAGAAACAGCGCCGCTCACGTCTGTGGCCGATGTCGGTATAGCAGCTCGGCCCATGTGACTACTGTAATACCAGGCACAGCCCGTGGATATGAGTGGCGCTGTTTCTGGAAGCCAGCAGAGTTTTCATATTGCCCCGTAAGTCTGATGTAGAAGGCAATCTCCCAGAATGCACCACATCAGAGTACGATACACTCCACCTAGTGGTATTACGAATGTTGAATGCAGCTCTGGATGCAACTGCAGTATAATTGTAAATGCAGCAGTTGATGCAGTTGGGATGTAATGGTGAATACAGCTCTGGATGTGACTGTGAGGTGTATTGATTGCATTGATTGTGAATGCTGCTCTGGATACGACTGGGGAGCATTGATTGTGAATGCTGCTCTGGATACGACTGGAGTGCAGTGATTGTGAATGCTGCTCTGGATACGACTGGGGAGCATTGATTGTGAATGCTGCTCTGGATATGACTGGGGAGCATTGATTGTGAATGCTGCTCTGGATACGACTGGAGTGCAGTGATTGTGAATGCTGCTCTGGATATGACTGGGGAGCATTGATTGTGAATGCTGCTCTGGATATGACTGGGGAGCATTGATTGTGAATGCTGCTCTGGATACGACTGGAGTGCAGTGATTGTGAATGCTGCTCTGGATACGACTGGAGTGCAGTGATTGTGAATGCTGCTCTGGATACGACTGGAGTGCAGTGATTGTGAATGCTGCTCTGGATACGACTGGGGAGCATTGATTGTGAATGCTGCTCTGGATATGACTGGGGAGCATTGATTGTGAATGCTGCTCTGGATACGACTGGAGTGCAGTGATTGTGAATGCTGCTCTGGATACGACTGGGGAGCATTGATTGTGAATGCTGCTCTGGATACGACTGGGGAGCATTGATTGTGAATGCTGCTCTGGATATGACTGGGGAGCATTGATTGTGAATGCTGCTCTGGATATGACTGGGGAGCATTGATTGTGAATGCTGCTCTGGATACGACTGGAGTGCAGTGATTGTGAATGCTGCTCTGGATACGACTGGAGTGCAGTGATAGTGAATGCTGCTCTTGAATGCAGTGATTGTGAATGCAGCTCTGGATATGACTGAGGTATGTGAATCCTGTATGCAGCTTTGGATACCACTGGGATACAATCCTGAATGCAGCTCTGGTTGTGCCTGCAGCTTTTGCTGTAACTGGAGTAGTATACGGAGAAGTGCAGGATTAGTACAGGGCAGTATTTCCAGACCGCCCCCCTGTGTTCACAGCTGGAGCTGCAGCTCCGTCCAGGTTACTCCACAGTGCTGCTTGTAAATGAAGTCCGTCGTCCTGATGGCGGTAGGTTTGTGCCCAGCGCGGGGCGGTCACTTCCGGCGTCGGATTTACCGCTCAGTCTCACACGTGTGTCTCATGTTCTGACGGCTGCCCGTGTAGTTGATCTGATGATGTCACAGGTTATCCTTGTCGACCGTATCTTGCTGACTGGTTTACGGTTTTCCTCCCTGCAGTTTTTCGCCTCCATGATCTCCACCTTCACCCTGAACTTCGTCCTGAGCATTTACAACCACAAGCCGGGCGACCTCTCCAACCCCGGTCTCATCAACTTCGGGAGGTTTGACACGGATGTGAGTCTGGCCTGAGTGTGTTCTCTGGATGACTGCCCTGATAATTGAAATAATCTATTAATACCGTAAAATAACTGCTTCCTTTTTCGTTACGCGGTGATTTTCCGCTCTGGTCACAATGTCTGCCAACCCTTCCTGGAATTTATTGCTCCCTGTCGGTCATAACCTCATGTCCGTCTGCGGGAGCGGAGTTTTCCAGTCTTCTCTATCTTCGTGGATAGATTTGCTCATCATTTTTAAAGGGGTCATCGAGTAGTATAAATACCCCCCACAACGCCCGGCCCCTCCTATAGGCAATACTTACCCGGTTCCGGGCACCCGCGTCCCTCCGGATCCCCGCACGGACACCGCTGCATCTCCCCATCATGCGGTGTCAAAGCTCTGCTTTCTGCCAGTGAATGGGCGTTATTCCTAAAGGTCTATTGTAACAAACCCTCAGCTGAATAAGTAGGAGGATATACATCAGTCTCTGAATGCAGAGAAAAAGATATACAGTCACTGACAGCAAGCAGAGACTTTTAATGGCGCAGACATTCAGGAATATGAAGGGTCTGAGGCTGAGAAGACGGAGCACACACGGCTCATTGTTCCTCCTTATAACGAGCCGGCATGTGACACGTCGTGTGCTCGGATTACAGGGACACTGCCCCCCCACAATACATCCTCTGAGAGTATATATCTATACAGAAGACAGTACAGTATGTCACAAGAGAGTCCCGTGGTCTAATGGGAGACGTCCTCACCCTCGGGGTGTTCTCATGATGTAAAATAGAGTTAGTCTATGAAAGAGCAGAAAGCATCGCTGAGAAGATTTCCTCCTCCCTACAACATCCCCCACTTAATAGATCACGACAGACCACAGATTAAATATTCTCTGTACCCCTTCATGATATGTGCGCAATCACCCCCCACACACACACACTTATTTTTATGATCTGAAATGATACTGCCTCCTATGTACAAGAATATCACTACTATAATACTGCCTCCTATATACAAGAATATAACTACTATAATACTGCTCCTATGTACAAGAATATAACTACTATAGTACTGCCTCCTATGTACAAGAATATAACTACTATAGATACTGCCTCCTATGTACAAGAATATAACTACTATAATACTGCTCCTATGTACAAGAATATAACTACTATAATACTGCTCCTATGTACAAGAATATAACTACTATAGTACTGCCTCCTATGTACAAGAATATAACTACTATAATACTGCTCCTATTGTACAAGAATATAAACTACTATAATACTGCTCTATGTACAAGAATATAACTACTTATAAGTACTGCCCCTATGTACAAGAATTATAACTACTAATACTGCTCCTATGTACAAGAATATAACTACTATAATACTGCTCCTATGTACAAGAATATAACTACTATAATACTGCCTCCTATGTACAAGAATATAACTACTATAATACTGCCTCCTATGTACAAGAATATAACTACTATAATACTGCTCTAATGTACAAGAATATAACTACTATAATACTGCTCCTATGTACAAGAATATAACTACTATAATACTGCTCCTATGTACAAGAATATAACTACTATAGTACTGCCTCCTATGTACAAGAATATAACTACTATAATACTGCTCCTATGTACAAGAATATAACTACTATAATACTGCTCCTATGTACAAGAATATAACTACTATAATACTGCTCCTATGTACAAGAATATAACTACTATAATACTGCTCCTATGTACAAGAATATAACTACTATAATACTGCTCCTATGTACAAGAATATAACTACTATAATATGCCTCCTATGTAAAACCCAATGAATATAACTAACTATAATGCTGCTTCTTATGTACAAGAATATAAACTTACTATAATACTGCCTCCTATGTACAAGATATAATTACTATAATACTTGCCTCGCTATGTACAAGATATAACTACTATAATACTGCTCCTATGTTTCAAGAATATAACTACTATTAATACTGCTCGCTATATACAAGTAATATTAACTACTATAATACCTGCTCCTATAATACAAGAATATAACTACTATAATACTGCTCCTATGTACAAGAATATAACTACTATAATACTGCCTCCTATGTACAAGAATATAACTACTATAATACTGCTCCTATATACAAGAATATAACTACTATAATACTGCCTCCTATGTACAAGAATATAACTACTATAATACGCCTCCTATGTACAAGAATATAACTACTATAATACTGCCTCCTATGTACAAGAATATAACTACTATAATACTGCCTCCTATGTACAAGAATATAACTACTATAATACTGCTCCTATGTACAAGAATATAACTACTATAATGCCGCCTCCTTGTTGTCGGTTGTTTTGCAGGAGAACAGCTACAAGTATTTTGAACTTCCGATCTTTATTGGGATGGGAGCTGTAGGTGAGTCTAGTTACGTTGCTCTCTGCAGTGTGTATAGTGTACGGTATTATAACGCTCTGTGTCTTGCTGTTTGGCAGGAGGGATGCTGGGGGCGCTGTTTAATGCCCTGAATAACTGGCTGACCATGTTCCGGATCAGGTAATGTGGCTTTTCCTCTCTCATTCTTTGCTTTGCTCTCAGGAGGCCCCAGTCACGTTGTTCATCCTGAGCCTGCTGCTTCATTAGTGAAGGAGAGCAGTTCCTGTCCTGTGTGCTGCTGTCGTTACAGTGTTTCACCTCCTGCTTTGCTCGTTATCCTCCTGCAGGATGAATCTGCGTCTAGAAGTGCTGGATCGGGGATATTTAATCCTCCTCTTCCTCTTTTCTCATCCACTTTGGGGAATTTAGGAAAACTTCTTCGGAAGTAATTAATAAGTCGTCTGCGGGACGGTAGCCGGTTGTCTGCGGCAGACTGCGGGGGAGGGGAACGCCCCTGCAGCTCACATCCAGTAATTGCAAATTCAGATGTGGAGACCTATAGGTCCAAAAAAATAGTGTCCTGTCCCTTTAAGAACCTGTGTCTTCTCAGGTATCTGCACCGGCGTTGCCTGCAGGTGATAGAAGCCATGCTGGTCGCCGCCGTGACCGCCACCGTGTCCTTCGTCATGATTTATTGCTCCTCGGACTGCCAGCCGCTGAGAGAGAACTCCGGAGAGTACACCTTACAGGTACGGGTCACATGATGTCGTCTTCTCCGCTCACTTCCAAAGCTAAATTCAGATTTCTGCGGTTTATCTGTATCCAGAGAGCAGTGCATTGTGGGTGACCGTCACAGAGCTTATGTTTGTCAGTGGGGAGGAGCTAAGCCGCAATGGGGAGGAGCTAAACCGCTGTCTTCCTGAGTGGTCAGCTAAACAGAGCTTTGGATGTGACGAGAGGATATTGAATTATGTACATTTTATTCTTCTTAAAGGGGTATTCCAGAGAACGTTATTCCCTCCCCACAGGTAAGGAGACCCCTGAAATGGTCGGAAGTGTGCGCCACCGCTCCATTCATTTCTGTGGGCGTGCCAAAGACAGCACAGTACAATGTTCCAACTGGAGTGCCCCTTTAAAGGGATTTTCTGGTCTCGATATCTTATCCTTAAAGGGGTCCTCTCACTTCAGTAAGTGGCATTTATCATGTAGAGAAAGTTAATACAAGGCCGTTCCTAATGTATTGTGATCGTCCATATTGCTTCCTGTGCTGGCTGGATTAATTTTTCCATCACATTATACACTGCTCGTTTCCATGGTTACGACCACCCTGCAATCCATCAGTGGTGGTCGTGCTTGCACAGTATAGGTAAAAGCACCAGCCTATGTGCGCTCCCATGGTCCCGGCCACCAGAGAGGCTGATGCTTTTTCCTATATTTTGCAAGCACGACCGCCACTGATGGATTGCAGGGTGGTCTGTAACCATGGAGACGAGCAGTGTATAATGTGATAGAAAAATGAATCCGGCCAGCACAGGAGGCAATATGGAGAATCACAATACATTAGTAAGTGGCTTGTATTAACTTCCTCTACATGATAAATGCCACTTACTGAAGTGAGAGGACCCCTTTAAGACTGGTTAACAATATCTGATCGGCTGGGGTCTGATTCCTGGGAAGAGGTCGGGGTGCTCAGGTGAGCGCTGCAGCCTCTTCCTAGGTCATGTGATGTCCCATTAATCAGTCACATGACCTACAAGTGAATGGACCTGGACTGCAATACCAAGAATGGCCACTACACGATGTACAGCGCTGTGCTTGGCTTGTTGGTGTGGGTGCCAGGAGTCGGACCCCCACCCATCAAATATCGATGACCGATCCTGGAGAACCCCTTTAAATCCTGTCAATAGCGATCATCTTGTAAAAGTCTACACGCCCTGAGGTTTTTTTCCTCTCTTCTGTCTCCAGCTGTTCTGTGCAGACGGGGAGTACAATGCCATGGCGTCGGCGTTCTTCACCACCCCAGAGAGCAGCGTGCGCAGGCTCTTCCATGACCCGGCCGGTGAGTGTGGCGAGCACGGCGCGGTTCCTCTCCGTTTTTCCTAGCTCTGACCGCCATGTTCTCCGCAGGTTCCTTTAACCCGCAGACCCTGGGCCTCTTCACCCTGCTCTACTTCTTCCTGGCCTGCTGGACGTACGGCCTGACGGTGTCCGCCGGGGTCTTCATCCCGTCCCTCCTCCTGGGGGCCGCCTGGGGGCGTCTCTTTGGAATCATGTTAACCAACATTTCCAATGACTCCATCGTAAGTGTCTGCGCCGAGCTGTGGCCATATCGGTTGTCACCCAGCTTTCCCTTTCTGTTTTATGCCGTGCCGCCTCCATATGTAGCAGAGTTTACTGCGCGCACATGGCCGAGCGCTCACCCTCCTGTCTCTTGTGTTGTAGTCATGGGCCGATCCCGGGAAGTACGCGTTGATGGGCGCAGCGGCTCAGCTCGGTGAGTATTCCAGCAGACGGAGGTTTATACTCGACCCCCACTGTGCAGCGCGGTGAGCGCTTACACAGATGTGGAGCCTCCCGATCCTGCGTTAGTTCAGTGCGCCGCTCACACTTTAACCCTTTTAGCTCCCCATGATGAAAAGCATTGCCAGGGGGCCCCCGCTCCATACATTGCTGTCAGTGCACATGCTCTACCGCCACTCCGTTCATGCTGAAGTAGAACATGGGGCCCCTGTTAATGGAGGGGCGGTCGAGCATGCACACTGCCGCTATTTTCATCTCTATTGGGCTGCCGGATACAGGTGAAGTCCACGGTGTCCATCAGTCCCATAGCAGCAGGGCGCATGCTCAGCACTATATGGCGGTGCCCTAGAGATTAGTGGAGTGGCAGTGTGCATGCTCAGCTATATCCGGTGGAGCCATAGAAATTAATGATATGACTGTGTGCATGCTTGTGATTGGTGGGAGTCCCATCGGTCGGTCCTCCACCAATCAGACAGTTTCTCTCATCCTTAGGCCTTAAAGGCACAAAATAGGCCGAACATTAAATGGTTAAATGACTGTGAAACTACAACCCCCAACATGCCAGCAGGCGTTCACGGCCTGCTGACCACTAAATAAATCGTGTGGGGTGTAAAATATCTGCTTAGTCTGTTTATAAGAGTGGGAGGTCCTAATCCTCCTCTTCTCCTCACGGGTGTGGTTTCCTGCAGCCACCAATAGGGGGAGCTCACTATTATCCAGCTCCTATAGCTCTGCCTTCACTGAGCTCCCCCTAGTGGTGACTGCAGGAGACCAGAATCGCATCATTTACATGACTTTGAAGGGAAGCAGGGGGTTTGGCGCTTTTTTGTCAGACATGTATGAGATGCCATGAGGTAATGTCAGAAGTCTCCCCTCCCCCTCCTTACAGGTGGAATCGTCAGGATGACGCTGAGCCTCACTGTGATCATGGTGGAAGCCACAGGAAACGTCACCTACGGTTTTCCCATCATGCTCGTCCTCATCACGGCGAAGATAGTCGGAGACCTTTTTATCGAGGTGAAAGGATAGGTGCTCCCTGTTTGCCAAGACCTCTGCTTGCTGTCAGTGAATACCGGCTGTTGTAACGGTTGTCCCTTTTAACCCTTTGCACACAGGGCCTGTATGATCTTCATATCAAGCTGCAGAGCGTCCCCTTCTTACACTGGGAGGCCCCCGTCACCTCGCACTCCCTCACGGCCAGGTCAGTGACTAAAGATTTTTCAGTTTTTTTTCTGTTTTTAGTATATTTGGTGGATAGTCACCTCTTGCCCAGTATCGGCCCCTCAGGGGTGGGGATACTGCCGCTCTTTTATTGCCCTTCCATGTAATCTTAGGACCCTGTAACTTGTTATCTCCTGCAGGCAGTGGATAAGGCGCCATGTAGATGAGCTGTGCAGTTTTCTGGACTCTGCTGCCATCTAGTGGTGCTTTTATGTCTGTGCAACCTTACATCTATATTTTATAGCTCTTGATTCTTCCCCCGTTCAGGGAAGTGATGAGTACGCCCGTCACCTGTCTGCGCAGAAGGGAGAAGGTCGGCATCATTGTGGATATACTAAGCAAAACCACCTCCAACCACAATGGCTTCCCTGTGGTGGAGAATAGCGGGAATACCGGTCAGGTGAGCGACGTACAGCGTCCTGTGTTTCGCCACTCTTTGCCCCTTTGTCTTGTTATCCAGAATTATAAAGAAAGTGGCTTCATTTTTCATGTTTTTTTTTATTTCACGTTCATTGGCAATAAAAAATGACTGCGAAAGTATTCATACCCTGTAAAACCAATGTCGTACAGGAAGCGGAATTATGATTTTTTTTTTCCCTACAGCCTTCTAGACTGTGTGGATTGATCCTAAGATCCCAGCTGATTGTGCTCCTGAAACACAAGGTACAACATAATGACAAACATGACTGTCCCTCAAAGTGGGCGGGGTTAATGTTAATTAAAGGGGTTGTCCACATTCAGACTCCTCCTCCTTTCGCCCGTCACGGGACCGGTGGGGAAGCAGATTTACCTGTGTCCCGCTTCTCTGCTGGGTTCTGCCGCCTGCTCTCACGTGTCAACATCCAGTTTCACGCGGGGTCACCTGAGCCGCTGCAACCAGTAACTGGCCACAGTGGTGACGTGTCCCCTGTGCATCACATCATTGGCTGCAGCAGCACACGTGACCCCAATCAAACTGGATGTTGACATGCAGGACCGGAGTGCGCCAGGAGTTGGAACACAGCGGCAGTGCGCAGTCCGGCCAAAAGGTCCCCTAACTTGAACAACCCCTTTAAGAGGTGTTCTGCATTTTTAGCTGGGGGTTATAGGATTGGAGACTGGTGATGTCATCAGCACTTCCCCTTTGTTAATCCAATCCCTTCACTGTGACCTCAGTCTTCTGTTATTCTGACATCTAGTGGCCAATGTGAAAATTGCCATAGTTCACAGTTCATTTTTACATGAGACCTAATTAGATAAAATGTGAATGTATGAGACTTTTTCATAAAGAAAAGTATTAATATAAGACCCCCCCCTCCCCCGCTCTATTTTTTGCTGCCACATTGCTGGATCTGGCCATCATCGTCCTGCCTGGGATTTTAGGTTTTCGTCGAGAGGGAAAATCTGAGTCTCCCACAGGGGCGCTTGAAGTTGAAAGATTTCCGAGATGCGTATCCTCGCTTTCCCCCGATCCAGTCCATACATGTTTCGCAGGACGAGCGGGATTGTCTGATGGACCTGACGGAGTTCATGAACCCCACGCCCTACACTGTCCCCCAGGTATCGCCCTCACTCCCTGCACGGTCTCTGCTGCAGTGTCCTGATCCCAGCGGTGTCTGATATGTAATATGTCGTTTACAGGAAGCCTCGTTGCCACGAGTTTTCAAATTATTCCGAGCGCTCGGCCTCCGGCACCTGGTGGTGGTGGATAATCAGAACAGGGTGAGTCCCCCCCCATGTGTGTAATTGTGGAGCCACGTTCCGCCCGCGTCCCTGTCTCCTCGCCATGATTCTCTTCTGTCGCCTTTCCGTCCACCTCCTCCTTTCCCGCCGCCTTTTTCTTGCTGTCTCGTCCGCCTCTCCTCCTTTCCTGCTGTCTCGTCCGCCTCTCCCCCTTTCCTGCTGTCTCGTCCGCCTCTCCTCCTTTCCTGCTGTCTCGTCCGCCTCTCCTCCTTTCCTGCTGTCTCGTCCGCCTCTCCTCCTTTCCTGCTGTCTCGTCGCCTCTCCTCCTTTCCTGCTGTCTCGTCCGCCTCTCCTCCTTTCCTGCTGTCTCGTCCGCCTCTCCTCCTTTCCTGCTGTCTCGTCCGCCTCTCCTCCTTTCCTGCTGTCTCGTCCGCCTCTCCTCCTTTCCTGCTGTCTCGTCCGCCTCTCCTCCTTTCCTGCTGTCTCGTCCGCTCTCCTCCTTTTTCTGCTGTCTCGTCGCCTCTCTCCTTTCCTGCTGTCTCTCCGCCTTCCTCCTTTCCTGCTGTCTCGTCCGCCTCTTCCTCCTTTCCTGCTGTCTCGTCCGCCTCTCCTCCTTTCCTGCTGTCTCGTCCGCCTCTCCTCCTTTCCTGCTGTCTCGTCCGCCTCTCCTCCTTTTCCTGCTGTCTCGTTCCGCCTCTCTCCTCCTTTCGCTGCTGTCTCGTCCGCCTCTCCTCCTTTCCTGCTGTCTCGTCCGCCTCTCCTCCTTTCCTGCTGTCTCGTCCGCCTCTCCTCCTTTCCTGCTCTGTCTCGTCCGCCTCTCCTCCTTTCCTGCTGTCTCGTCCGCCTCTCCTCCTTCCTGCTGTCTCGTCCGCCTCTCTCCTCCTTTCCTGCTGTCTCGTCCGCCTCTCCTCCTTTCCTGCTGTCTCGTCCGCCTCTCCTCCTTTCCTGCTGTCTCGTCCGCCTCTCCTCCTTTCCTGCTGTCTCGTCCGCCTCTCCTCCTTTCCTGCTGTCTCGTCCGCCTCTCCTCCTTTCCTGCTGTCTCGTCCGCCTCTCCTCCTTTCCTGCTGTCTCGTCGCCTCTTCCTCCTTTCCTGCTGTCTCGTCCGCCTCTCTCCTTTCCTGCTGTCTCGTCCGCCTCTCCTCCTTTCTGCTGTTCGTCCGCCTCTCCCTCCTTTCCCTGCTGTCTCGTCGCCTCTCCTCCTTTCCCTGCTGTTCCTGCGTCCGCCTCTCCTCCTTTCCTGCTGTCTCGTCCGCCTCTCCTCCTTTCCTGCTGTCTCCGTCCGCCTCTCCTCCTTTCCTGCTGTCTCGTCCGCCTCTCTGCCTTTCCTGCGTCTCGCCGCCTCTCCTTCCTGCTGTCTCGTCCGCCTCTCCCCCTTTCTGCTGTCTCGTCCGCCTCTCCCCCTTTCCTGCTGTCTCGTGCCGCCTCTCCCCTTTCCTGCTGTCTCGTCCGCCTCTCCCCCTTTCCTGCTGTCTCGTCCGCCTTCTCCCCCTTTCCTGCTGTCTCGTCCGCCTCTCCCCCTTTCCTGCTGTCTCGTCCGCCTCTCCCCCTTTCCTGCTGTCTCGTCCGCCTCTCCCCCTTTCCTGCTGTCTCGTCCGCCTCTCCCCCTTTCCTGCTGTCTCGTCCGCCTCTCCCCCTTTCCTGCTGTCTCGTCCGCCTCTCCCCCTTTCCTGCTGTCTCGTCGCCTCTCCCCCTTTCCTGCTGTCTCGTCCGCCTCTCCCCCTTTCCTGCTGTCTCGTCCGCCTCTCCCCCTTTCCTGCTGTCTCGTCCGCCTCCCCCCTTTCCTGCTGTCTCGTCCGCCTCTCCCCCTTTCCTGCTGTCTCGTCCGCCTCTCCCCCTTTCCTGCTGTCTCGTCCGCCTCTCCCCTTTCCTGCTGTCTCGTCCGCCTCTCCCCCCTTTCCTGCTGTCTCGTCCGCCTCTCCCCCTTTCCTGCTGTCTCGTCCGCCTCTCCCCCTTTCCTGATGTCTCGTCCGCCTCTCCCCCTTTCCTGATGTCTCGTCCGCCTCTCCCCCTTTCCTGATGTCTCGTCCGCCTCTCCCCCTTTCCTGATGTCTCGTCCGCCTCTCCCCCTTTCTTGATGTCTCGTCCGCCTCTCCTCCTTTCTTGATGTCTCGTCCGCCTCTCCTCCTTTCTTGATGTCTCGTCCGCCTCTCCTCCTTCTTGATGTCTCGTCCGCCTCTCCTCCTTTCCTGCTGTCTCGTCCGCCTCTCCCCCTTTCCTGCTGTCTCGTCCGCCTCTCCTCCTTTCTTGATGTCTCGTCCGCCTCTCCTCCTTTCTTGATGTCTCGTCCGCCTCTCTCCTTTCCTGCTGTCTCGTCCGCCTCTCCCCCTTTCCTGCTGTCTCGTCCGCCTCTCCTCCTTTCTTGCTGTCTCGTCCGCCTCTCCTCCTTTCTTGCTGTCTCGTCCGCCTCTCCTCCTTTCCTGCTGTCTCGTCCGCCTCTCCTCCTTTCCTGCTGTCTCGTCCGCCTCTCCTCCTTTCTTGATGTCTCGTCCGCCTCTCCTCCTTTCTTGATGTCTCGTCCGCCTCTCCTCCTTTCTTGATGTCTCGTCCGCCTCTCCTCCTTTCTTGATGTCTCGTCCGCCTCTCCTCCTTTCTTGATGTCTCGTCCGCCTCTCCTCCTTTCTTGCTGTCTCGTCCGCCTCTCCTCCTTTCTTGCTGTCTCGTCCGCCTCTCCTCCTTTCTTGATGTCTCGTCCGCCTCTCCTCCTTTCTTGCTGTCTCGTCCGCCTCTCCTCCTTTCTTGCTGTCTCGTCCGCCTCTCCTCCTTTCTTGATGTCTCGTCCGCCTCTCCTCCTTTCTTGATGTCTCGTCCGCCTCTCCTCCTTTCTTGATGTCTCGTCCGCCTCTCCTCCTTTCTTGATGTCTCGTCCGCCTCTCCTCCTTTCTTGATGTCTCGTCCGCCTCTCCTCCTTTCCTGCTGCCTTTTTCTTGCTCACGGCATTGGCTCGTCACCGTTTTTTCCGTAGGTCATGGGTCTGGTGACCAGAAAAGATCTTGCTCGTTATCGTATTGGGAAGAACGGCCTGGAGGAGCTGTGCCTGGCGCAGACGTGATGTCACCGCCATTTTTATATCCTTCCTTCTATTTGATGCGGACATTCAGCAGTTGCCGCACTGCGAAGACCTGACTGCGCTGGAAGAAAACCCCCGATCCTGGAAGCCATATTGGCCGCAGCCCTCTCTGACAGCACTGGAGCGGCCGTCACCAGTCCTCTGTCTCTGGGCCGTAAAGTGTGTCCTGGACGCAGACGTTTACTCCAGTACAAGCGCGCCGATCTTCTCTGCACACGTCTGTGATTCTTACAGTATGACTGTATCTGCACACAACTAAATTGATAAAACCCGGAGGTGTCCTGTATGATTTATGTGTATTACACTCCAGTCACATCCAAAGCTGCATTCACAATTCCTCCTTCTCTCAGGTTGTCTCACTGCTGCCACCTGCTGGATTAATATTGCACATAGTATCTCTTTGCTGTGCCGCATCATGGCTTATGTAGGGTTTTCACACTTTAATGCATCGCACTTCTAGGACTGACGGGTTTAGATCAGCACCAAATAGAACTGTGAATACAGCTCTGGAGGTGAATGGAGTATAACATGACCAAATAGTTATATACTGTGAAATGATGAGCTTGGCTGAACCCTGCTGCAATGGAGACTCTCCAGTGGTTGGTAAACTACATCTCCCAGCGTGCCATGAGTTCTGGCTGGCCTGCTGGGGGTTGTAGTTTACCATCTGCTGAGGATGGAGATTCATTTAGATTTCTCAGCATTTCCGTCCTTCATCCCAGACGGCCGCCGTTTCAGTGCAAAATAACTGGGCGATATCCCTTTAAAAATTATTTTTTTGTTTTATTTTAGAATCTTATTAAATATTTAACCCCCTAACTGTTCTGCCCGAGTCCAGCTCCAGCAGTGGGAAAAGTAGCTAACTGGAGGGGGGAGGGCTGCTTTAGATGGTGATATCTCCTGAATGGTAGCAGCTAGAAACATGCAACTTGTGTTGTCTGAAAGCTGACATTCCATGCTTTCAGACAATACCAAAATGTTCAGCACAGAGAAAGATATCACTGATAGGAATCGGGATGATGTGAATGCAGCTGAAAGTGAAAGTAAAAACAGGTTTTACCCGCGATTATTCTCAACTTGATTTCTAACAGTCATTTGGTCGTGTATGAAAGCCTGGACGGTCAGCTTTCAAACAAGACCAGTTGCATGTTTCTAGCTGCTGCCATTGAGGAGATATCACCATTTAAAGCAGCCCTCCCCCCTCCAGTTAGCTACTTTTCACACTGCCAGAGCTGGACTCGGGCAGAACAGTCAGGTGGTTAAAAGTAAATTTATTCAGTTTTGCTCGGTACGTGCTGCTGCTCAGTCTGTAATTCGTTTTTATTGGGTTCAGGTTTTGTGGAATCAGTTCTGGGGCTAATTGTGAAAGCTGAGCATCATGGGAAGCGAGTGTAGTGCGGGGCCTTCCAGTGGCGTTTTTTTTTCTTTCTTATTTTTAGAGTTGAATAGTGGTTCTCTCGTCAATACACAGGGTCATAGCTAGAGGGCGCCAACACTGGTGCAGCATGAGCACAGCCTTATGTATGTGACTGTCCACCAGGTGGCGCCCCAATACTGTTCATTTTTAATTTTTTTTTTTTTTTTTTTTTTTTATACCCTTGGTCCTGTGACTGGTATATTAGGAATATACGGTATATACATTGCTGACCCCCCCCAGGGACGCCCCCACTCCTCCAGAGTTTAGAATCACTGACACTTTATGGAAGCAAAGCTTAGAAAACGGATATCGCCCACCAGTTACCAGTTTTTTTTTCTGCCCCTACGTCTTGGTTACATGTACATTCGTCTGGCTTCCCCCTTGTAGCACCGACGACGCTGCGTTACGCCCCAAAGCACCAGCTCCAGGACCGTCAGCGGGGGCCTCACATCGGTTTTCACTAAGTGACCGCTTGCTATAGAAGCCAAATATAATAAAATTCCTGACAGGGTCGTATTTTCTATCTGTAAGACCCTCCTGGGGAGAGGGTGGGGGGGTGCGAGTGTGGACGGAAGGACGTGCGTAGGTGAATGCCTGAGTGATTGCCGCGCTGCTCTGAATTAAAGGGGTCATTTTGTAATTGATTCAGTTCTAAAAATTTTGCTGCTCTTTAAATAAACCGTTTAGTTCACCTACAAATGGAGTCTGTGATTCTTTGCACGTTGTTCATCATGTGACCAGCAGGTGGCTCTGTGTGCCAGGATGATGTGTCCAGCAGGTGGCGCTGTGTGCCAGGATGATGTGACCGGCAGGTGGCGCTGTGTGCCAGGATGATGTGACCGGCAGGTGGCGCTGTGTGCCAGGATGATGTGACCGGCAGTTGGCGCTGTGTGCCAGGATGATGTGACCGGCAGGTGGCGCTGTGTGCCAGGATGATGTTGACCGGCAGTGGCGCTGTGTGCCAGGATTATGTGACCGGATGGCGCTGTGTGCCAGATTATGTGACCGGGGGGCAGGTGGGGCGCCGTGTGCCAGGATGATGTGACCGCAGGTGGCGCTGTGTGCCAGGATGATGTGACCGGCAGTTTGGTGCTGTGTGCCAGGATGATGTGACCGGCAGGTGGCGCTGTGTGCCAGGATGATGTGACCGGCAGGTGGCGGCTGTGTGCCAGGATGATGTGACCGGCAGTTGGTGCTGTGTGCCAGGATGATGTGACCAGCAGTTGGCGCTGTGTGCCAGGATGATTTGACCGGCAGGTGGCGCTGTGTGCTAGGATGATGTGACCAGCAGTTGGCGCTGTGTGCCAGGATGATGTGACCGGCAGGTAGTGCTGTGTACCAGGATGATGTGACCGGCAGGTGGCGCTGTGTGCCAGGATTATGTGACCGGCAGGTGGCGCTGTGTGCCAGGATTATGTGACCGGCAGGTGGCGCTGTGTGCCAGGATGATGTGACCGGCAGGTGGCGGCCGTGTGCCAGGATGATGTGACCGCAGGTGCGCCATGTGCCGGATTATGTGACCGGCAGGTGGCGCTGTGTGCCAGGATGATGTGACCGGCAGGTGGCGCCGTGTGCCAGGATGATGTGACCGGCAGGTGGCGCTGTGTGCCAGGATGATGTGACCGGCAGGTGGGCTGTGTGCCAGGATGATGTGACCGGCAGGTGGCGCTGTGTGCCAGGATGATGTGACCGGCAGGTGGCGCTGTGTGCCAGGATGATGTGACCGGCAGGTGGGGCTGTGTGCCAGGATGATGTGACCGGCAGGTGGGGCTGTGTGCCAGGATTATGTGACCGGCAGGTGGTGCTGTGTACCAGGATGATGTGACCGGCAGGTGGTGCTGTGTACCAGGATGATGTGACCGGCAGGTGGCGCTGTGTGCCAGGATGATGTGACCGGCAGGTGGCGCTGCGTGAATGGGTCCACAATCCAGAAGGTCCGGTACGGAACCCCCCACAGAAGCACTATGGAGTGCGTCCGTGTGGTTTCTCTCCGTGCCTCAAGTAGTGCATGGCCCATTTTTTTTTTTGTGGTGCGGACGGATCACGGACTCATTCAAGTTGAGTGGGTCTGGATCCATCTGCAGAATCTGCATGGATGTTACCTGTATCAAACTGAACAAGGCATCAAAGCATCAATATTTCAGTACCCCATGCAACCCTAGTAGGGACGGAATTTAAGGTACTGTGTAGAGGACATTAGGTGTTGTGATCTCCAGTAACAGGACTGTGACTCCACAGGGAGCTGCTCGGGCTTCTAAACAGTGGGGGCAAGCAACAGCTTTTAGATATGTACGTATCTTCGATGGAGGGAAGAATATAGAAATAAAATAATTAGACATACTTTTTTAAAAAATTTATTAAGCAAAATATATTCTATCACCGTATGTACAGAGCTGGACATGCAACGCCTAAATCTAGATGGGATTTCTGTAATGCAGTGTAGTACCACCTGTCGCCACTAGAGGTCCTCACATGCCTGTTATACTGTCTATGTGTTATATTTGGTTTATAGGGGGTAGTAACAGCTATGCCTTTCAAGATCAGTTGAGTCCAGGATCTTACAACTGATTTTGGTTGAAATGGTTGACAACCATCAGACGGTGGTCTCGGACCTTCTCATTTGGTGGAGGCTTCCTAAACAGGTTTCTAGCAACACTCGGGTTCCTTTAAGACCTGGTCACAGGGTCTTCAGTCTGGTTAGGGAAGGTGTGGGATGGAGGAGTAGAGGTAGGTTCCTCTGAGGGAAAAAGTCCAGAAAATAGTTGAGCACAGGTTTGGACCATGTTCTACCGAGCAGATGGAGAAATGACCTACGGTAGATACCAAGTATTGTCTAATCTAGAAAAGGCTCCTAAAATACCTAGAAATTTGTGCTGTGCTAAGTTTTGGGGAAGGGAGAAGTTACCGTAATGTGTGGACCTATCTCCCGAATTCACTCATTAGGTCCCTTGCGGCGCTCTGTAATTCGTGGTGTGTGTCCGATGTCCAGTTTTCCAGGAGATCGCTGAAGTCGGGGGTGTTTGTGTTCAGGATACAGGATGGGACGGGCGATGGTTCCTTCCAGAATGACAGGGGTAGCATCCGTCTGTGCATTGGCACAATGTGAGCGTATTTCCGGTCTAATCTGTGCAGCCTGGCGTCCTTGCCCATTGCCAGCTTTTGCCTTGTATACTTTCGAAGACCAAAGTCGAAGAGCTCGGTGAGAGGACCAAGCTTCTTGGGATCTTCCTTGGTGCAGAGGGTCTTTAATATCTTATGGTCTATCTCTACGGGAGGAGTGAGCGGGTGGAACAAGTCTTCTCTGTCATGGTCTTTGCTTTGTGCCATCTTTACCAGGTCTTGATAGTACAACTCCTGCCCTCCGTACATTCGAGGGGTAAAGTAATCTTCGTAAATGTTGCAGGAGTCTGGGTCTTCTTCCTTGGTCTTCTGGCCAAAATATCTTTGAATGTCATTGCTGATGAGTTCTGAAAATTTCAGGAGCTGCTCGGTCATCTCTGTAGAACTTTCTTCCGAGGAAGCATCATGGCTGCTTACATTGCTGGTTGACCTAATGTCTTGCTCTTCTTCATAGGGGTAGTCTTCCATACCGTCCTCCTCCAACATGTCGTCCTCTTCTTCCGAGGAATCTTGGAAGTCCACATCTTGGGTCAGTGCTGGAAATAGGAATGGAGGTTGGAAGGGTGGAGATAGCTTAAATTCTGAGAGGTTTCTTATGACGCCAGTTGCCATTGTGTGTCAGAAGGTGCTACAAAGGAGAAAAATTTGGTTAAAGGGGTTATCCCATGAATAATGTAAAAAAATTAAAATCAGACAAGACATCATATAGGACATGACAATCTCTTTCTAACAAACCTAGAACCAGCCCTGTACCTCACATGGATCCAGAGATCTCCACATTCATTGCTCTGCTAGATTTATATCAAGCTGACAGCTCAAGGGGGCGTGTCTTTTCTGCTGGAGCTAAGGGGACATGTCTCAGTTCTCCCTATCACAGCTCAGGAGGTGTGTCTCAGCTCTCCCTATCACAGCTCAGGGGGCGTGTCTCAGCTCTCCCTATCACAGCTCAGGAGGTGTGTCTCAGCTCTCCCTATCACAGCTCAGGAGGCAACTTAAGGACGAAACTGAGCATGTGCGGCTTTCTCAGTGAGCAGGTCAAACAAATAAGAAAAAAACATACAGCAGGTGGAGCTATACAGATACATTTTATTGAATAACTCAGTAGCTATACTAAATTTTTAATTACATGCAATTATAAAATTATTCAGAGCCAGATGCTGGTTTGAAAACTGTAGAATATTTTTCGTGGGACAACCCCTTTAAGGGAAGTTGCTCACTTTGAAGGTGTAACAATGCCCCCAATCTTTTCATTTTACATGGTTTAGGCCTTGCCCACTGATCAGTGAAGATCTACAGGCAGGGGCAAATGACCATTGGACCAGAGCTCATTCCATCACTGGAGAGCAGCTATGTGCCCATGTGTAAGACATCTCATGATCCGCATCACAGACCCTTAATCAGGTGCTGAGGTGGTAGTCAAGACCCCAATATTAGAAATGGTAGCGGGAGGAGGGGGCTATTATAGGTATTCCATTGGAGGCCAAGATCTTCAATTTACCCCTCTAGACTATATACCGGTTGGTCACCTTAGCAATTCCAATGGTTGTCTACCTACTCCTCCACAATATGAGACATAAAGAGGTGGCAACCCTTGCTAAATATTTTAAGTTATAGAGTACAATCCAGGGCAACCATACCAGGAAGATAAAAAAAAAATAAAAAAAAAATTAGGGTGTGAATACTTTTGCAACATTTTGTTTCTTGCTGGCAATGGTCTAGAACAGGCATGCTCAACCTGTGGCCCTCCAGCTGTTGCAAAACTACAACTCCGAGCATGCCCGAACAGCCTACAGCTATCAGCCTACAGGAGGGCATTGTGAGAGTTGTAGTTTTACAACAGCTGGAGGGCCGCAGGTTGAGCATGCCTGGTCTAGAATAAAAAATGAAGCTACTTTGTACACAGTCTTGATTAAAAGTCTTCTACCATTTTGTGTCTACAGCTCCTGTGTAGGGCTAAGTGTCTCCATGGTAACAGACTACAGGTAAAATCTGTAGTCATGAGTTACTACCTTTTCTACCTTATGTAGCTTATCAAGAAGACTGAGCATAAGGGGAAGAGTGTCACCGATGACTGCAGAATCCCACCACCCAGGGTTTGCTTGCCGTCTCTAAGTACACATAGATCTGTGTAGGAGCTGTATGCACCAAACGGCAGGAGAGAGTTTAAAATCTGTATAACTGAAAATGTATCAATGAGTCATTGGGTGCAATAAGAAAAGGCTGCAAAAGTCTTCATACCCTTTAGTCATCTCTGGTTTAAAAGGAAGGCGTTTAAATAATCACAGTATGACAAAATAATCATTAAAAAAAAAAAATTCTCACGTGCAGAAAATTGTTAATATCACCCGTGAAGCAAAATACAAGAAATCGGATATTAGCATAACGAAATGTCATCCTGCCGGGCCAGGACCCGATTGCTTGCTGTCGTCAGCCGCACCATTCTCATGTATTAAATGTTTGCAATTTGTATAAAAAGTATAAGCCCTACCATATAATGATTTATGGATGTTTTTTAAGGAGAAAAATAATTTTATTTTATGAACTTATTTCATTTAATTGTTTTTATTGTATTTTAAAAAATTCTTTTAAATTATTTTGGGTGAAAAATCTTCCTTATCTGCCATCTGATTGTCCTGGAATTCATCCTATCTGCTAATTGTTTTTGGTCAGAGATCTGCAAGATAATTTGGATTGTGGAAAGAGTAGAAGACGGAGCAGAGACAAGTGAATGAGGAACTTCTGTTAAAAAAATAAAAATTAAAAACGTTATGTCCGATTTCCCTGGTTTTTATGGCTTCATTTTGGCATAAAATTAGCAGTTTTGTTGGAAATTTGTTGTAGTTTTTGTTGTTAAAAAAGTGAAATTGAAGATGAAGAGTAAATTAGTAAATTCCTTGCGTAATTTAATTAGCCATAATTCAGATTCTTTATGTTCTAAATCCATATTTTATGTTGATATTGAACAATATGATTTACACCTTTTAGGTAAAACGTGTATTACTTCAAAAAAAATGTCTCATAAAATTAAGAACTATTCTAGAAATGACAAATTTTAAAACTAACCACTTTTAGCTAAAACGTTAAAAAAATACTTTAAAAAAATCAATTAATCTATCAAAATGAATTTTGCCTATAATATAAATCCTATTAATAAAATAATTTTTAATTTATTTACATTTCAAGAAAACAAAACAAAATTTGTCACTGAATTTAAAAAAATACACAAAAAATAAATAAAAAAATAGTTTTTAAATTGTATTTTTATAATCCAATATTAAGAACAGTTTTTTTTTAGCTAAAAATGGTATAAATCTAAATCTTTTAAGTCTGAAGGAAAAAAAGAAAATAAAGCAATATATTATACAGTTTAATAAAAATATAAATTAGAATTATTTCTTGTGTATATTTGTTATTTACTATACAGTTTATGTAAAATTTAAATTAAAAATATATTTGGATATTTTGAATATATATAATTTTTAAATTTTTTTTTTCAAAAATGAAATTGAAATAAACTGAAACTGAGAGTGCTCACCTTCTTGTTTGCCGGGTTCCCCGTTCTATAGCACCTGAGGCTTTAGATAAAGTATTTATAGGGGAGGCTGGAGCTGACAGGTTGACAAATATTTGATAGGAGCATTGTAATCGTACACTTGGCAAACACAGCAGGGATTTGTTTTAGCGCCCGGCAACCGGGGAGCAAAGGGGAAGGGAGCAAATTAGAACGGATGGCGAGTTTTAACTTAATGGTCAATTTGCCAGGGGATTCTCAAGTGGTGTCCCTGCGAATTCTGCTATTAAGTCTCCGGCCGCAGATGCCTGGCCGCCCCTAACACTTGTACGTATGGCCCTTATCACCAGGCTCGGGCCGGCTCTGACAGATTGCTGGAAAATTACATTTCATGCTATTTTGACTTCTGGAGTAGGGATCTTTTAAAGGACATGATGCTTGACGAACAGTTAATATTTAGATAGACACTTTGTCAGGTGGAACGACGTAGACCGCGCCACAAACACAAGGGAGACAAAATATAACACAAAATAATTTGTAAATCCTTTCATAGGGGGAACTTTTTGAAATTTTTTAAATTTGAAAATGTCACTTTTGTTTTGATAGATTGTAACCACTAATATCCCATATAAAAAATAAAGTGTAAACCCGCCATATACATGCAGCTAATTATGCCATAGACATTGAAATCTAACAAGGCTGGTCCAACCCCCCCTCCCCCCACCACCATCAAAGCATCTTTTGTCATAAGACAGTCAATCCAACCGCCCCACTAAAGATCGTTATGATCGACCAAATTTTGACAGGACAATTAGGGGCCTGTTTGTTTTCCGAACCATGAGTGGCCGTAGAAAATTAGGCACTATAGCAAGAGCAAAATGGGTCTCTGTCATCATGCCATCCAGTTTCCCACCCAGTCTTTCCAGTAAAGAGGGACTTTTGGCCCCTGGTCTGCTTTAATTTCCCTTTGTTTGCTAAGGTGGAAGTTCCTGGGGGGAGGTCCTTGCTTATGTTAACCCCACCCATGGAGTACACATAGGCCAACCTAAATTGGTCCCATGGGCAGAGGTGGGGTTCTGTATAGTTTTTGCATTGGAATTCAGGGGCTTCAATTTACACCTCTGATTGGGGGCCCTTTCTTCATGGGCCCCATAGCAGCTGTCCTGTCTGAGCCTAAAGTTTCAGTATTCTCCTGACTCCCCTCGCACCTCTACCCCAAGTTATCTCCCACTGTCCAAGGTTTTCTCGGGTACACAGATGTCAAAGGGCAGAGGTGGTCCTGGTCCTGGCTCCTGTCAATGAGCCAGATAAGCTCCAGCTCTGGAGAACTTAACGCAGCACCATGTATCATAGTTTTTTGATTTTGCCCTCCCTTCCTGCCCCCCAAACACTATCTATGATGTGTCATGTTCCCAATGCTCGGGAGGTCGTACAACTGATTTCTGAGGGCACACTCCTCCCAGCTCCTCTGTTCTTCCCTACTCATTTCCAGAGTATACAACACATCCCAGTGAAGATATGGACACCCATAATCCGGCTCTGAGGTTCTAGATGAGTCATGTTTTTATTTTTTTCAGAAACAGCGCCACTCTTGTCTCCAGTCTGTGTCCAGTATTGCAGCTCAGCCTTATTCACTTTAACTGGGATGAGATTCTTTCCATCTCAGGCCTGTACTGTTCACACATTTTAAGCCAGGCTAGATTAGTTTTAGTCTAAGGGGGTGGAGCATGACACAGGGATTCTCGCTTTACTTTGTATCTCTCTGTCATGCTCCGCCCCCTCAGCTCTGCAGTAGGGATAACGCATTGCATCAGTTTTTCCTGTAATATGCAAAGTTTATGCCTCCGCTCCCTGCAGCACAGACCCCTTTTCCTGAGATTATGGACCTTCCCTTTAAGAATAGTTTTGTTTTTTTTCCTCTGCCTGATGGGGGTTAATAATTCCATTAAGCAATTAGACGTCTTAAAAACTGGCTCTGACCGTTTTATCTCCGCCTGAATGAATTATAAATATTGACTGTGAGGACACGTGGCTGCGTTCACACTGCGGCTGCACACATGGGTGCTGGGGCTGCTCTTCTGATTCAACACCAGGTGATTGCATGTGGTATTGGGGCAGGAACAGACTGGACTACCACAAGCCCACCACCCCACTGTACACAACAGGGGCATGTCCTCATTGACCCTCTTGGAGTTAGGTCCTCCTTCTGTCCTTTACTGGGCCAATCCAACCCTGATTGTGGGGTCTTGGACTCTGGGGTCAGCACCCACAGATTCCCATTACATAAGTCAACAAACCCTAAGTGTGGTCTCCATGGAGAGTATATATATGACCCTATCAATATCAAAATGTGGGGGCAGCTAAACCCTGAGGTGCTCATTGGGCAGTTTTTTTAGTCGGTTCCTGCCCGTCCCAGAGACATTTTTGTGCTTCCGATCGGCTCAGAGGCCACAAAAAGGCAACTTATGGCAAATAGTCTCATTGACCTACATGATTCATATATTGAAGGTAAGTTCTTCTGAGCCATTCAGTAGGGCAAAAAGTCACATGACACACCAACCTTGAAGAAGAGGAGGTGCTCTGCCTCTAATGAAGGTCCGATACTTTGGGGGAACCTAAGGGCAGGGCTTTCTGACAGATCCAGCTTGTTATGACCATGGATTATAGAGTTGGTGTTGACCACCAGAAGATAGGCAGGCCCATGAGGTCCAACAGTGGACAACCCCCTCTTAAGTTACTGGTAGATCAGGTCACTTGCACTTGTTAGGCCCGTGTTACCCCAGGACCACCACAGTTATATGGCCATGGGGCAATGTTCTATATTCTAAAGTTTTTTTTTGACCCTTCAAAGCCTCCCTGCCCCCGCCATCAGACCCAGACATAAAGAACAACATGAGACACCGCAGCATATGTCCGAGCATCTGCCGCTCTGCTGAATTTCCAGAGCCATCGCCTTATCAGCCCATCGTACCGGAGGACGGACCAGGCCCTGCTTATACTGTCATGGTTGCCCAGAAACTTAAAATACAAAAAAAAAAAATTGTAAACCTTAGTTAATAATACAACCCCCTCCCCTCCCCCCGCCGCTCCTCGTCTTTCACCCACTGATTTTACAAGGCAAAAATCAATATGTACAATATGTTTGCACTTAAGGAGGGCTCCAATGAATTACACAGTCCATTAGGCACACGAGGACTGCGGCTCAGCCTCCGCCATTACATGAGCATTAACGAAACTTTAATACAGTTTGCTTTCAGATAGCAGATAAACTATCACCTCTTCTTCCTCCCCTGGTTCCAGGAGGATGCCGGCCCTGTCCTCCACGCTGTAAGTCAGTGAGGAGACTCTCACAGGGGAAATCACTGGAAAATTAGGGCTAGAAGCCGGTTATAAAATATTGCAGTCACTGAAGATGGCATCTAAAGGGGAACTCCACCCAAACATCTATATGAATTCCAGTAGGATGACGCCATATCGCCAAAGATGAGAGAACCCGGTGATCTTCTACAATGTCTTAGCTTGATGTAATAGAAGAAACCTACCCATGATGTCATCAGTTGGGAGTGTCTTCTATGATTGGGTAGGATCAGGCATGATCAATCTATCTAATCTGTCACCCCAAGAAGTTCACCTGAAAATAGATAAATGTATTTTGATAGGATGAGTTCATATTGCCAAAGATGAGAGCTCCTCTGATCTTCATCACTGTCCTAGTTCAATGTCATAAAGGAAACCCACTAGTGATGTCATCAGTTGGGAGTGTCCTCTATGATCAGGGAGGATCAGCCATGATCAATCTATCTAATCTGTCATCCCAAGAACGTCACCCAAAAATCTATATGTATTCTAAAAGGATGAGTTCATGTTACCAAAAATAAGAGCTCCTCAGAACTTCACCATTGTCTTAGTTCGATGTCATACAAAAAACCCACTGGTGATGTCATCAGTTGGGGAGTGTCCTCTATTATTGGTTTCAATCAGGCATGATTAATCTATCTAATCTGTCATCCCAAGAAGTTCACCTGAAAAAATATATATATATATGTATTTTGATAGGATGAGTTCATATTGCCAAAGATGAGAGCTCTTCAGAACTTCATCACTGTTCTAGTTCAATGTCATATATGAAACCCACTGGTGATGTCATCAGTTAGGAGTGTCCTCTTTGATCAGGGAGGATCAGGCATGATCAATCTATCTAATCTTTCACCCCAAGAACTTCACTCGAAAACATATATATGTATTTTGATAGGATAAGTTCATATTGCCAAAAATGAGAGCCTCTCTGACCTTCATCACTGTCTTAGTTCAATGTCATATAAACCCACTGGTGATGTCATCAGTTGGGAGTGTCCTCTATGATCAGGGGGGATAAGCCATGATCAATCTATCTAATCTGTCATCCCAAGAAGTTCACCTGAAAATATATATGTATTTTGATAGGATGAGTTCATGTTGCCAAAGATGAGAGCTCCTCAGAACTTCATCACTGTTCTAGTTCAATGTCATATATGAAACCCACTGGTGATGTCATCAGTTAGGAGTGTCCTCTTTGATCAGGGAGGATCAGGCATGATCAATCTATCTAATCTTTCACCCCAAGAACTTCACTCGAAAACATATATATGTATTTTGATAGGATAAGTTCATATTGCCAAAAATGAGAGCCTCTCTGATCTTCATCACTGTCTTAGTTCAATGTCATATAAACCCACTGGTGATGTCATCAGTTGGGAGTGTCCTCTATGATCAGGGGGGATAAGCCATGATCAATCTATCTAATCTGTCATCCCAAGAACTTCACCCAAAAATCTATATGTATTCCAAAAGGATGAGTTCATGTTGCCAAAAATAAGAGCTCCTCAGAACTTCAGCATTGTCTTAGTTCGATGTCATGCAGGAAACCCACTGGTGATGTCATCAGTTGGGAGTGTCCTCTTTGATTAGCTAGGATCAGGCATGATCAATCTATCTAACCTGACATCCCAGCCTGAGAATCTATCCCTGAAAATGCCACACAGCTACTGGATCTGTAAGACTAAAGTTAGTGTGGCCCATATAACAGAGGTCAGCAAGCCAACTAGGTCTGGGCCCCCTCTCTCAGGGGCCACATATTGGTAGCATGATCTGTCTTCATTTTATGTACACCATTAGATTAA
Organism: Rhinella marina; assembly: GCA_900303285.1. Taxonomy (NCBI): domain Eukaryota; kingdom Metazoa; phylum Chordata; class Amphibia; order Anura; family Bufonidae; genus Rhinella; species Rhinella marina. The sequence goes on along the minus strand of ONZH01014018.1, from coordinate 90,953 downwards.
GGTCATGGAAGTCAGCTGTGGGGTTACCCTATGCTTGTATAATGCCGTTGCTCTTGTCCCATGGTTGTAGTAGTCTTGATCACCTTGCAGTGACCCCACTCTCCTCCACTCCTTGCACTTATCTTTGGTGGTCGCCTTCCATCCTCTTGTTTGTTTTCTCCCTTCTCCTACATAAGATCCTGGTGTCTCATCAATCACCGTCACTCTCACAAAATCTCACAATCAAGAGAAACTATTGAACCCATCCTCAGCCCCTTTGTCATTATCCTGACCCTCGAGGAGCGATATCAGGGAAATGAAAACCGTATCTCTTCCTGCGCCTCGTGCTGCAGATAGCAGCTCCTTCCCAAATAGTGATGTCTCACCTGCATCAAAGACGTCTCAGGACAGAGAAGAAAGTAAACATTACAAGATAAGGGAGGAGAAAGGAAGAAAGCCTGGAAATCAAGACGAGTGTAGAGTAAACTAACCTGTGAGCAATGTACAAATACATGTGTGTGTCAGGAAATGGCATGAATATCAATCACGGGTGCAAGAGGAACACCCGTTCTGCAACTGCTGTCAACTATCCTTGTACATAGGAGCAGTATTATAGTAGTTATATTCTTGTACATAGGAGCAGTATTATAGTAGTTATATTCTTGTACATATGAGCAGTATTATAGTAATTATATTCTTGTACATAGGAGGCAGTATTATAGTAGTTATATTCTTGTACATAGGAGGCAGTATTATAGTAGTTATATTCTTGTACAGTAGGGGTTAGTAGTTATATTTGTACATAGGAGCAGTATTATAGTAGTTATATTCTTGTACATAGGAGCAGTATTATAGTAGTTATATTCTTGTACATAGGAGGCAGTATTATAGTAGTTATATTCTTGTACATAGGAGCAGTATTATAGTAGTTATATTCTTGTACATAGGAGGCAGTATTATAGTAGTTATATTCTTGTACATAAGGGCAGTATTATAGTAGTTCTATTCTTGTACATAGGAGCAGTATTATAGTAGTTATATTCTTGTACATAGGAGCAGTATTATAGTAGTTATATTCCTGTACATAGAGTAGTATTATAGTAGTTATATTCTTGTACATAGGAGCAGTATTATAGTAGTTATATTCTTGTACATAGGAGCAGTATTATAGTAGTTATATCTTGTACATAGGAGGCAGTATTATAGTAGTTATATTCTTGTACATAGGAGCAGTATTATAGTAGTTATATTCTTGTACATAGGAGGCAGTATTATAGTAGTTATATTCTTGTACATAGGAGCAGTATTATAGTAGTTATATTCTTGTACATAGGAGGCAGGTACAAGTATTACCATGACCTACATGCTTTTTCGATATGCCTTTTTCATGGTATGCTGATAAGAATATAAGAATATGAAGTAGTGAATAGGATTCTATAGTAATTAGTGATGTAATGCTACTGGCCGTCCACAGGGGGAGTGCTAGATCTGGAGGTGTTTTCAGACTGCACTGACCTTCTCCTGGTCATACCTGTCCATGGTGCTGAATGGCTTGAGCATGACAAATTAAGACTCAGCCTTGTACAATCTTTATAATCTCTTATTATTTCCTTGCTGTTTCCATGATATTCACTTTCAAACAGTGAAAGGCCTCACTGCTTAGATCCAGGGGCTGAAAAGCTTGCAGAGGTCTAAATCTTCTTACAGCTGAGGGTCTGTTACAATGGTATCCAGCCTAGTCTAACTTTTGTGAGCTACATAAACTGATACATTTTAGCAAATTATCAGACAGAATGGAGATAAGTGTTTATCTCCTAGAGGATTACGTATCTGTACTGGATACAATTGTAACAAACCTTCAGCTGTGAGATGTATTAGATCTGCGCAGGTTTTCAGCCTCTGGATGTAAATATGAATGTATTCACTGACATCAATTAGAGAGTTTCACAATGATAAGAAATTGAAACACATACTAAGAATGCAGCTCTTAGTCATCGCTAGGCGGGGCCGCTGCCTGCTGACATACATGCCTGCCAACACTCCAGGAAAAGAGACTTTTGGAAACAGGTGAAATCTCCTGGGCTCCTGGAAGAGACATAAAAACTTCTGGGGCCACACATACTCCCCTTTCCCTTGGTCCCAGGTGCAGCTTCATATAAGGTCCTGACACTGCGCGCCATCAGGACAGTCTCTAGCTGGAGTTTTATTAGTATTTGATGTCTGGTCTGGGGTCTTTATTAGTTTTTGATGCCTGGTCTGGAGTCTTTATTCATTATTGGTGTATGTTCTGAGGTTTTTATTGGTTTTTAGTGCCTGGCCTGAGGTTTTTATTAGTATTTGATGTCTGGTCTGGAGTCTTTATTAGTTTTTAATGTCTGATCTGGGGACTTTATTAGTTTTTGATGTCTGGTCTGGGGACTGTATTAGTTTTTGATGTCTGATCTGGGGTCTTTATTAGTTTTTGATGTCTGGTCTGGGGACTTTATTAGTTTTTGATGTCTGGTCTGGGGACTGTATTAGTTTTTGATGTCTGATCTGGGGTCTTTATTAGTTTTTGATGTCTGGTCTGGGGACTTTATTAGTTTTTGATGTCTGGTCTGGGGACTTTATTATTTTTTGATGTCTGATCTGGGGTCTTTATTAGTTTTTGATGTCTGGTCTGGGGTCTTTATTAGTTTTTGATGTCTGGTCTGGGGACTTTATTAGTTTTTGATGTCTGGTCTGGGGACTTTATTAGTTTTTTATGTCTGATCTGGGGTCTTTATTAGTTTTTGATGTCTGATCTGGGGTCTTTATTAGTTTTTGATGTCTGGTCTGGGGACTTTATTAGTTTTTGATGTCTGGTCTGGGGACTTTATTAGTTTTTGATGTCTGATCTGGGGTCTTTATTAGTTTTTGATGTCTGATCTGGGGTCTTTATTAGTTTTTGATGTCTGATCTGGGGTCTTTATTAGTTTTTGATGTCTGATCTGGGGTCTTTATTAGTTTTTGATGTCTGGTCTGGGGACTTTATTAGTTTTTGATGTCTGGTCTAGGGTCTTTATTAGTTTTTGATGTCTGGTCTGGGGTCTTTATTAGTTTTTGATGTCTGGTCTCCTTGGACCTCAGAAAGGAACCGTCCGAATTGTGATGTCTTGGGACTGTTTTCAAAGGCGTCCGATCTTGTGCTTTTCTCGCAGCTTCGATCCCCCAGACGTGTTCAGGAATCTAGTGATGATATTGTCTGATGTCATCCCTACGTGCATCAGTCTACGGGGGCAGAGAGCCCAGCAAATCACCCGTAATGTACTACCAGTGATGGGATACCCGATCCTTACCTCCACATCATTAGATGAATTCAAAAAATTCCATCAGCCCTGTCCACGTTGCATCAAGCAACGCGGTCACCACGTTCTCTACATCTCCACTTGGCTCCTTTTCATCCAAAGACTTGTGCGGAGGGAAGGGAGGAAACTGTGATGGAGGATGACTGCTATGAGGAGCAGGCTCCGTAAGTGTGAAGAATCTGCAACTACTCCAAACCACTCACTATCCCGTGGGGACCGGGAGAGGGGGGGAGGGGGATACTACACCCAATGTGGAGAGGAGAAGTGCCCCGGTGTCTGCCTGTCTGGAGGCCATTTATCTCTTCTACCTTCTTGCCTCTGGACCTCGGAGTCCGGTGTACAGGGCTGGGTCTCAGGCGTTGAGGTGGACGAGACTGCCTGGACCTTGCTGGGGACAGAGGTGGTGAGGATGATGCAGGGAGTGCCAAAGGTGTCATGTCCCTTGTCTTGATGGTTCTTGTCACCTTGAAAGGCTGAAGCTGCAATGCTCGTTGTGCTGAAGGAATGAACACTGAAGATAGGAGCAGAAGGATATCAAAGCTAGGTTTTGACTGGAATTTGTGAACCCAGACATGACCCCTGCCTTGCTGGATGCTAGGGCTAGTCATGACCTCCGTGGCCTCCATTCAGGGGCCCTGAAAGTCACTTACTCCACTGCCACTGTTACCACCAATTGCTACTACCACCACACAGCCAGACGTCTCCTGCACCCTGTCCGTCATGTCCCATACTGTACTGCCACCACACAGCCAGACGTCTCCTGCACCCTGTCCGTCATGTCCCATACTGTATTACCACCACAGAGCCAGACATCTCCTGCACCCTGTCCGTCATGTCCCATACTGTACTGCCACCACACAGCCAGACATCTCCTGCACCCTGTCCGTCATGTCCCATACTGTACTGCCACCACACAGCCAGACATCTCCTGCACCCTGTCTGTCATGTCCCATACTGTACTACCACCACACAGCCAGACATCTCCTGCACCCTGTCCGTCATGTCCCATACTGTACTACCACCACACAGCCAGACGTCTCCTGCACCCTGTCCGTCATGTCCCATACTGTACTACCACCACACAGCCAGACATCTCCTGCACCCTGTCCGTCATGTCCCATACTGTACTACCACCACAGAGCCAGACATCTCCTGCACCCTGTCCGTCATGTCCCATACTGTACTGCCACCACACAGCCAGACATCTCCTGCACCCTGTCCGTCATGTCCCATACTGTACTACCACCACAGAGCCAGACGTCTCCTGCACCCTGTCCGTCATGTCCCATACTGTACTGCCACCACAGAGCCAGACATCTCCTGCACCCTGTCCGTCATGTCCCATACTGTACTGCCACCACACAGCCAGACGTCTCCTGCACCCTGTCCGTCATGTCCCATACTGTACTGCCACCACAGAGCCAGACATCTCCTGCACCCTGTCCGTCATGTCCCATACTGTACTGCCACCACACAGCCAGACATCTCCTGCACCCTGTCCGTCATGTCCCATACTGTACTGCCACCACAGAGCCAGACATCTCCTGCACCCTGTCCGTCATGTCCCATACTGTACTGCCACCACAGAGCCAGACGTCTCCTGCACCCTGTCCGTCATGTCCCATACTGTACTGCCACCACAGAGCCAGACATCTCCTGCACCCTGTCCATCATGTCCCATACTGTACTGCCACCACACAGCCAGACATCTCCTGCACCCTGTCCGTCATGTCCCATACTGTACTACCACCACACAGCCAGACATCTCCTGCACCCTGTCCGTCATGTCCCATACTGTACTGCCACCACACAGCCAGACGTCTCCTGCACCCTGTCCGTCATGTCCCATACTGTACTACCACCACAGAGCCAGACATCTCCTGCACCCTGTCCGTCATGTCCCATACTGTACTACCACCACAGAGCCAGACATCTCCTGCACCCTGTCCGTCATGTCCCATACTGTACTGCCACCACAGAGCCAGACATCTCCTGCACCCTGTCCGTCATGTCCCATACTGTACTGCCACCACACAGCCAGACGTCTCCTGCACCCTGTCCATCATGTCCCATACTGTACTGCCACCACAGAGCCAGACATCTCCTGCACCCTGTCCATCATGTCCCATACTGTACTGCCACCACAGAGCCAGACATCTCCTGCACCCTGTCCGTCATGTCCCATACTGTACTGCCACCACAGAGCCAGACATCTCCTGCACCCTGTCCGTCATGTCCCATACTGTACTGCCGCCACACAGCCAGACGTCTCCTGCACCCTGTCCGTCATGTCCCATACTGTACTGCCACCACAGAGCCAGACATCTCCTGCACCCTGTCCGTCATGTCCCATACTGTACTACCACCACAGAGCCAGACGTCTCCTGCACCCTGTCCGTCATGTCCCATACTGTACTGCCACCACACAGCCAGACGTCTCCTGCACCCTGTCCGTCATGTCCCATACTGTACTGCCACCACAGAGCCAGACGTCTCCTGCACCCTGTCCGTCATGTCCCATACTGTACTGCCACCACAGAGCCAGACATCTCCTGCACCCTGTCCATCATGTCCCATACTGTACTGCCACCACACAGCCAGACATCTCCTGCACCCTGTCCGTCATGTCCCATACTGTACTGCCACCACAGAGCCAGACATCTCCTGCACCCTGTCCGTCATGTCCCACACTGTAATACCACCACACAGCCAGACATCTCCTGCACCCTGTCCATCATGTCCCATACTGTACTGCCACCACAGAGCCAGACATCTCCTGCACCCTGTCCATCATGTCCCATACTATACTGACACCACACAGCCAGACGTCTCCTGCACCCTGTCCATCATGTCCCATACTGTACTGCCACCACAGAGCCAGACATCTCCTGCACCCTGTCCGTCATGTCCCATACTGTACTGCCGCCACACAGCCAGACGTCTCCTGCACCCTGTCCATCATGTCCCATACTGTACTACCACCACACAGCCAGACATCTCCTGCACCCTGTCCGTCATGTCCCATACTGTACTACCACCACAGAGCCAGACATCTCCTGCACCCTGTCCATCATGTCCCATACTGTACTACCACCACAGAGCCAGACGTCTCCTGCACCCTGTCCGTCATGTCCCATACTGTACTGCCACCACAGAGCCAGACATCTCCTGCACCCTGTCCATCATGTCCCATACTGTACTGCCACCACACAGCCAGAAGTCTCCTGCACCCTGTCCGTCATGTCCCATACTGTACTGCCACCACAGAGCCAGACATCTCCTGCACCCTGTCCGTCATGTCCCATACTGTACTGCCACCACACAGCCAGACATCTCCTGCACCCTGTCCGTCATGTCCCATACTGTACTGCCACCACACAGCCAGACATCTCCTGCACCCTGTCCGTCATGTCCCATACTGTACTGACACCACACAGCCAGACATCTCCTGCACCCTGTCCATCATGTCCCATACTGTACTGCCACCACACAGCCAGACATCTCCTGCATGCTGTCCGTCATGTCCCATACTGCACTGCCGCCACACAGCCAGACATCTCCTGCACCCTGTCCATCATGTCCTATACTGTACTGCCACCACACAGCCAGACATCTCCTGCACCCTGTCCGTCATGTCCTATACTGTACTGCCACCACAGAGCCAGACATCTCCTGCACCGTCCGTCATGTCCCATACTGTACTGCCACCACAGAGCCAGAGGTCTCCTGCACCCTGTCCGTCATGTCCCATACTGTACTACCACCACACAGCCAGACATCTCCTGCACCCTGTCCGTCATGTCCCATACTGTACTACCACCACAGAGCCAGACGTCTCCTGCACCCTGTCCGTCATGTCCTATACTGTACTACCACCACAGAGCCAGACATCTCCTGCACCCTGTCCTTCATGTCCCATACTGTACTACCACCACACAGCCAGACATCTCCTGCACCCTGTCCGTCATGTCCCATACTGTACTACCACCACAGAGCCAGACGTCTCCTGCACCCTGTCCGTCATGTCCTATACTGTACTACCACCACACAGCCAGACATCTCCTGCACCCTGTCCGTCATGTCCCATACTGTACTACCACCACAGAGCCAGACATCTCCTGCACCCTGTCCGTCATGTCCCATACTGTACTGCCACCACACAGCCAGACATCTCCTGCACCCTGTCCATCATGTCCCATACTGTACTGCCACCACACAGCCAGACATCTCCTGCACCCTGTCCATCATGTCCCATACTGTACTGCCACCACACAGCCAGACGTCTCCTGCACCCTGTCCGTCATGTCCCATACTGTACTGACACCACAGAGCCAGACATCTCCTGCACCCTGTCCATCATGTCCCATACTGTACTGCCACCACACAGCCAGACATCTCCTGCACCCTGTCCATCATGTCCCATACTGTACTGCCACCACACAGCCAGACATCTCCTGCACCCTGTCTGTCATGTCCCATACTGTACTGCCACCACACAGCCAGACATCTCCTGCACCCTGTCCGTCATGTCCCATACTGTACTGCCACCACACAGCCAGACATCTCCTGCACCCTGTCCGTCATGTCCCATACTGTACTTCCACTGCTACCACCAGTCCTACTACCACTAGTGCCTCTATCCCCACTACACAGCCTGATTTTCTACCATTCATCTGATCCACTTTATTGGAAAAAATTAATTGTAACTGATCCCATACCACAAAGGGTTAAGCAGCTCCTTACGGAGCCCATCATAGTTCCGGACCTGACCACCAGGGGGCTGAGAGGTCCGTACCAGGTATGGGAAATAGACAGGCGCTGCAGAGTCAGCTATTTCCCATGTCTGCTAAAGTCCAGGTCCATAAAATGTATGGAGTCTAGACACACGTGATAGTGTGTCGTCATCAGGACTTTAGACACTACCTACCTGGCACGTCTGCTGCTCGTCAAGCTCCCGGCATGCACCTCGGAGAATTAAAACTGGCGGTAAACCAGGTTGAGGAAGCTGGAAGACGCAGACATCTTAAAGCGGCGGTGTGGCTGACACGGTAAGTCTACCGGGGGTGACAGCCTGACTACAGACTCTTCTTGTTCACCACAGACAGCTGCTTGACTCTGGGGCCACATCAGGGAATAGAGAGGACCACGGGAACTGAGGGGGTATCTGCAGGGTCCGGATCACCACTGAGCTTCTTCCTGCCACGAGTCGTCTCTGCAGAGCAGACATCTTAAGTTTCTCACTTCTCCCTCATCCCGGGGCCTCCACAGTGTCATCCTGCTGCTACCCCCAGTGCTCCGGACAGTAATCAGTGCCACACAATACACGGTGCGCCTCAGCAGAAGGATCCCTCCAGAGCCACCCGCAGCTGGCTGGAAGCACGCCCCCAACACTAAGTGCCCACGTACGGACCTCCAAAACAGCATGCCACGCAGAGTCCAACAGTGATAGAGCACTTAAGGGGGTTTTCTGGGATTTGTATATTGATGACCCCCGCCGATCAGCCGGTTGAAGTGAAGGCTGTGCCCAGTACGGGTGCTGCTCTGTTTACCTGTCAGCATAGCAGCAGTGATCGGTGTAATTACAAGTCGCCACTTCTATTGTCGGCTCTGTAAAATCCTGGGAAACCTCTTTAACCCCTTAAGTACCAGGCCTATTTTAGTTTCTTCCTCTCCATGTTCCAATAGCCATAACTTTTTAAATTTTCCGTTCATATAGTCATATGAGGTTATTTTATTTTTTTTTGTGCCCCCCACAGCGTCATCCTGTTGCTACTCACCTCATCCATTTGCGTGTGAAGAAGCTGTCACAGCCATTTTGATTGCAGAAACTGCGCAAAATCTCTCACGGGGTGACGTGCACATCACTGTGCTAGCCATGGGTGATGACGTTATCAGTGATGATGTCACCGCGCCTGGCCAGCGTGACAACGTCATCACCGTATGAGATTTCGCGAGTCACCTTCAATACAGTACAACTTGTCCTGCAAAAAAAAAAAAAACTATACGGCTGTGTGAACGGAAAAAATAAAAAAGTTATGGCTCTAGGAAGGCAGGGAACGAAAACGAAAAATTGCCTCTCAGCTTAAATTTGCGTCAATCAACTTATTGTATCATTGACCAGCACTTGTTATGGCCAAGTAGAAGGACTTCAAGTGCAGAACACATTGACGTGCGCATGCGCGGAACGTGGGTCCATGCACAAAGGCAATGATAAATCATTTCTTTGATAATTGTTTAGTCTCTAGACACTTTCTTCAATCTGGCTGATGCGATCTTCCTTGTCCTAGCGCATGCTCATCCCAGTGTCTTCTACGCTTAGAATTGATACCGTGATCGCTCCTCCAGAATGCGCCAGTTTTTGGCGTGTGCCCTCATCCGCGCCTTCCTAGCTCAGTCCTCAGGGCTGCGGTTATGTTGGATTAGTCATTAGTTCACCTGTAACATTGTCACCCTGGACAGAACTGTCATTTCTCACTCACTTTTCCTTTCTTCTACAGAAAAAAAATGGGAAATAATTCCTCTAGATGTTTAAACATATCCGAATCATACAGACGTATGAAGGGGAGACTTCACAGTATGGTAACCCGCAGAGCAAGACCAAAGCAGGCGATGACCGAGCTAGGAGATTCCAGCTGTGAAGCCGGCAGAAGTAAGAGTGCAGCTCTGGGGTCTAAAAGCAGGATCAGTTATCAAGATAAGTACAGTAATATAGTAACATAGTAACATAGTTTATAAGGCCGAAAAAAGACATCTGTCCATCCAGTTCGGCCTGTTATCCTATAAGTTGATCCAGAGGAAGGCAAAAAACCCCTGTGAGGTAGAAGCCAATTTTCCCCACTTTAGGGGAAAAAAAATTCCTTCCCGACTCCAATCAGACATCAGAATTACTCCCTGGATCAACGACCCCTCTCTAGTAACTATAACCTGTAATATTATTATCCTCCAGAAATACATCCAGGCCCCTCCTGATCTCTTATAGTGAACTTACCATCACCACCTCCTCAGGGAGAGAGTTCCATAGTCTCACTGCTCTTACCGTAAAGAGTCCATAGTCTCACTGCTTACAGTAAAGAGTCCATAGTCTCACTGCTCTTACCATAAAGAATCCTCTTCTATGTTTGTGTACAAACCTTCTTTCCTCCAGACGCAGAGGATGTCCCCTCGTCACAGTCACAGTCCTGGGGATAAATAGATGATGGGAGAGATCTCTGTACTGACCTCTGATATATTTATACATAGTTATTACATCTCCCCTCAGTCGTCTTTTTTCTAAAGTGAATAACCCTAATTTTGATAATCTTTCTGGGACCTGTAGTCCACCCATTCCAGTTATTACTTTAGTTGCCCTCCTCTGAACCCTCTCCAGCTCTGCTATGTCTGCCTTGTTCACAGGAGCCCAGAACTGTACACAGTCCTCCATGTGTGGTCTGACTAGTGATTTGTAAAGTGGCAGGACTATGTTCTCATCACCGCCATCTATGCCTCTTTTGATGCAACCCATTATCTTATTGGCCTTGGCAGCAGCTGTCTGACACTGGTTTCTACAGCTTAGTTTGCTGTTCACTAAAATTCCTAGGTCCTTTTCCATGTCAGAGTTACCCAATATTTTACCATTTAGTATGTACAGGTGACTTGCATTATTCCTTCCCATATGCATAACTTTACATTTGTCAGTGTTAAACCTCATCTGCTACTTCTCTGCCCAAGCCTCCAGTCTATCCAGATCCATCTGTAGCAGTGTACTGTCCTCTGTAGTATATATACAGTATACTGTCCTCTGTAGTATATATACAGTATACTGTCCTCTGTAGTATATATATACAGTATACTGTCCTCTGTAGTATATATATACAGTATACTGTCCTCTGTAGTATATATACAGTATACTGTCCTCTGTAGTGTATATACAGTATACTGTCCTCTGTAGTTTATATACAGTGTACTGTCCTCTTCTGTGTTAATTACTTTACACAGTTTAGTGTCATCTGCAAAAATTGATATTTTACTGTGCAAGCCTTCTACAAGATCATTAATAAATATATTGAAGAGAATAGGGCCCAATACTGACCCCTGTGGTACCCTACTAGTGACAGTGACCCAATCTGAGTATGTACCATTAATAACCACCCTCTGTTTTCTATCACTCAGCCAGTTACTTACCCACATACAGACATTTTCTCCCAGGCCAAGCATTCTCATCTTATATACTAACCTTTTATGTGGTACTGTGTCAAACGCTTTGGAGAAGTCCAGATATACGACATCCATTGATTCGCTGCGGTCTAGTCTAGAACTTACCTCCTCATAGAAACTGATTAAATTGGTTTGACATGACCGATCCCTCATGAAGCCATGCTGATATGGAGTTATTTGCTTATTTTCATTGAGGTACTCCAAGATAGCATCTCTTAGAAAACCCTCAAACAGTTTACCCACGACAGATGTTAAACTTACCGGCCTATAGTTCCCGGGCTCTGTTTTTGGACCCTTTTTGAATATTGGCACCACATTTGCTATGTGCCAATCCTGTGGAACACTCCCTGTCAGTATAGAGTCCTTAAATATCAGAAATAAGGGTCTGGCAATGACATTACTTAATTCTCTTAGGATACTCAGGGTGTATGCCATCCGGTCCTGGTGATTTGTCTATTTTAATCTTTTTAAGACGCAGCTCTACTTATTCCTGGGTCAGAGAGGACACTTTTAATGGGGAATTTACTTTTATATTCTGCATTTCATCTGACAGTTTATTTTCCTCAGTGAATACAGTGGAGAAAAAGATATTTAGTAGCTTCGCTTTCTCCTCATCGCTCTCTGCTACTCCCCCCTCATTACTCTGTAAGGGGCCGACACCTTCAGGTTTATACTTTTTACCATTTATATAATTAAAGAACATTTTAGGGTTAGTTTTACTTTCTTTGGCGATTAATCTCTCGGTCTCTAGTTTGGCTGTTTTTATTTGTCTTTTACAAATTCTATTTTTTTCCTTGTAGTTTTTCGATGCTTCCTCGCTCCCCTCCTGTTTTAGTGATTTAAATGCTTTGTGTTTGTCATTTATTGCTTTCTTTACAGTTCTGTTTATCCACATTGGTTTTTTCTTGTTCCTTAACCTTTTATTCCCATAAGGTATGTACCTCTCACAATTAGATATTAGGATGCTTTTAAAAATATCCCACTTTTTGGCTGTATTTTTATTTTTGAGGACTTTGTCCCAGTTAGTTAGGCCTATGGCCTCTCTTAGTTGGCTAAATTTAGCTTTTTTGAAGTTTGGTATTTTTGTTCCTCCCTGAAGAGACGCTCTTTTGAATGACAATTGGAAGGTTATTATTTTATGGTCACTATTTCCCAGGTGTCCCCCGACCTGCACATCTGTTGTTCTGTCAGGTCTATTGGTTAATACTAAGTCCAGTATGGCCGTCCCTCTAGTCGGGTCCTGAACCAGTTGGGAAAGGTAATTGTCTTTGGTTATTTCCAAGAACCTGTTTCCTTTATGAGATATACAGGTTTCAGTTTCCCAGTCTATATCTGGGTAGTTGAAATCCCCCATAATAACGACCTCATTATGTTTTGCCGCCTCGTCTATTTCGTTTAGAAGTAGATTTTCTGTGGTCTCTGATATATTAGGTGGTTTATAATAAACTCCTATTAGTATTTTATTATTGTTTTTGGCTCCATTTATTTCTACCCACAGTGACTCCACATCTTCATGTCCCTCACTTATATCTTCCCGGAGTGTGGGCTTTAGACAGGACTTTACATAAAGGCAGACCCCTCCCCCTCGCCGGTTTTGACGATCCTTTCTAAAAAGATTGTAACCCTGTACGTTAACTGCCCAGTCATAGCTATCATCCAGTCATGTCTCAGTTATTCCCACTATGTCATAGTCCTCCTCACACATCACTAATTCCAGTTCACCAATTTTATTAGTCAGGCTTCTGGCATTAGTGTACATACACTTAAGAGGTCTATGTATATTTTTTACACCCCTTTTTAAAATACTATTACCTGCGAAGGGAATATCCTGGGTTTTTGGGTTACTTTGGTTGATGTTTTGCCCAATATTCTCCCTACATTCCTCACTAATCCCAACCCCCACTAACCCCCCACTGTCCCCTCCTATGACCCACTCTCTAATTACACTATCTACCCCCTTATTAGTATTACCCCCCACCCTCCCCCCAGATCCTAGTTTAAAAGCTCCTCCAGCCGTCTAACCATTTTTTCCCCCAGGGCAGTTGCACCCTCCCCATTAAGGTGCAGCCCGTCCCTACTGTAGAGTCTGTACAGAGAAGTCGGCCCAGTTCTCCATGAACCCAAACCCTTCCTTCCTGCACCAGCCTCTGAGCCACTTATTTAACTCCCTAATCTCCCATTGTCTCTCTAGTGACGCTCGTGGCACTGGTAGTATTTCTGAAAACACTACCTTGGAGGTCCTGGACTTGAGCTTCTCTCCTAGTTCCTTAAAATCATTTTTAAGGACCTTCCATCTCCCCCTGACTTTGTCATTGGTGCCAATGTGTACCATGACCGCTGGGTCTTCCCCAGCCACACCCAGCAATCTGTCAATCCGATCCGCGATATGCCGAACCCGAGCACCCAGGAGACAACACACTGTTCGGCATTCACGGTCTCGGCGACAGATGACCCTGTCTGTCCGCCTAATAATAGAGTCCCCTACCACCAGCATCTGTCTATACAGTATATATTATTAGCAGTAGTATTACGATGTGACTGAATGTTTTTTTTTCTTTCTTTACATCTAGGTTGTGAGACTGTATATAGCGTATGTTATAGAGGTAAGTGCAGTTTCTTAAAATACAGTATACGAGACTTTATCCTCCCTCTCATCGGGTGGAAAAAAAAGCCCCCATTTTGGACCAGTAGCGTTCACATGGTGGAGAGCCAGTAGTCACCCCACTGCCAAATTGTGATGTCACTATGCAAGCAACTCAGCATGGATCTGGTCATTTGGGCAAGGGACTCAGAGGGGCTCCCTGCCTCTATCTCCACTGCATACTGCCACGGTGTGTCGGGGTCATCTGCCTGGTCTTTCTCGTCACTCTCTTGCTCCTCTCATGTCACTTGTGCATTAAAGCGACCCATGTCTGTATACATTGCTTTTCGTTAATGTCATCCTTGTCCTCCACTAAAAATGGCCTCCTCAAAAGGTTTAAGCAAACGGCAGGTGTCACACATGAGCTGCCACTGGCCGACGTTGAAGTTACACAGGGGAGTGCTATTAACCAAGGGGGGCACTGTTCAATTAGTCCCTGCGCTCTCCCTATGCTCTCCCTATACTGTGCAAACAGCCTCCCTATGATCTCCCTACACTGTCCCTGAACTCTCCCTATCCAATATTTTACAATTAAAGGCTTTCTTAATCACTGTCCCTACCATTTGTCACATCTCTCCCTATACTCAGTTCACAGTGAAGTGGTGGAAACCAGGCTGGATGAGGGTTTTATAGGGCTGTGACATCACAGGGTCTGGCTTGCTGCCGATTGGCTGGCTGCATGGCATTATAGGTGATCTTGCATTCCCGGGCTACTTACTTTCACTTTGTAACACATGTATCTGCCATTTTAGGAAAAAATCGATTCATTACCATGAAGTGCCAGGAAATTCAGCTTTGGTGCGAATCAAATTTTTCCAAAAATTCGAATAGAATTCCACTTTGTTAGCTTCGATTTGCTCAATAGTATTGATTACCTATCCTCAGCACAGGACATCGGTATTGGATCGGTGGGGGTGCGACACCCAGCACCCCCATGATCAGCTTCGACCCTCGATACCACAGACTATACTCCACAGCGCCTTACACAGTGCAGTGGCCGTGCAGGTTACTGCAGCTCAGCTCCCTTCAAGTGAACACAAGACACTCCAGAGAGGAGTAAACCTTCTGCTCCGTACACTGTATAGTGTCCTGTACTGCAGCTGACCGAAACAGCATATTGGAGGGAGTGGTGGGGCCCCACCGATCTGATATTGATGACCTACCCTGAGGATAGTCATCAATATCTGTAGTCAGGAGAACCTCTGTACAGAGGACTATGGAATACAGTCATCTACAATGATTTCCATGTTATAATATATTTTCTTGAATTCTTTGCAGATGGGTCTATAAAAATAGAATTACGTCGTTATCCGCTTAGGGTGCCGCGGGATTTTACACAGAGCATTGAAGAAGGTGAGAATAACACGTACTGACTGAAGGCGCTGGGAGGAGATGGATATTAAGTGTGATGGGGCGACCCTGGATAAAGACATGGGATTTATACAACTGGTGTAAAGTGGAACTGGCTTAGTTTCCATAGCAACCAATCATATTCCACCTTTCATTTTTCACAGCTCCTTTGGAAAATGAAAGGTGGAATCTGATTGGTTGCTATGGGTAACTAGGCCACTTCTACTTTACACCAGTTTGATAAATCTCCCCCAAAGTACATACTGTACAATGTTTATATATTGAGCATAAAGGGTATGAATATTTTTGAAACCAATGTATCTACAATAAAAAAAAAAAACATGAAGCCACTTTACAATTATTTTGATTAAAAACAGTTTCTAAGCAGAACTCTGTGTCTCCATGTGTACAGACCCAGGGACGTAGCTAACGGCTCATGGGCCCTGGTGCAAGAGTTAAGCTTGGGCCCCCCTTTCCTCAGTGCTTTGTGTGTCTTCTTATGTGGCACAAGGGTCTTTGGCCCCCCTCAGGCTCCTGGGCACGGTAGCGACTGCTACCTCTACACCCCCTATAGGTACTATCTGTACCTACATCATTTACAGGTAGAGACAGGGAAGCAGTACTATCTGTACCTACATAATTTACAGGGAGAAACAGGGAAGCAGTACTATCTGTACCTACATCATTTACAGGGAGAAACAGGGAAGCAGTACTATCTGTACCTACATCATTTACAGGGAGGCAGTACTATCTGTACCTACATAATTTACAGGGAGAGACAGGGAGGCAGTACTATCTGTACCTACATCATTTACAGGGAGAAACAGGGAAGCAGTACTATCTGTACCTACATAATTTACAGGTAGAGACAGGGAAGCAGTACTATCTGTACCTACATCATTTACAGGGAGAAACAGGGAAGCAGTACTATCTGTACCTACATCATTTACAGGGAGAGACAGGGAGGCAGTACTATCTGTACCTACATCATTTATAGGATTAGATAAGGAGGCAGTACTATCTGTATATACATCATTTATAGGATTAGATAAGGAGGCAGTACTATCTGTATCTACATCATTTATAGGATTAGACTGGGAGGCAGTAACATAGTAAAACAGTTTTTAAAGCTGAAAAAGACATCCGTCCATCCAGTCCACCTGTTATCCTGCAAAGTTGATCCAGAGGAAGGCAAAACCCCAGAGGTTGAAGCCAATTTTCCTCATGTCAGAATTACCCACTGGATCAACGACCCCTCTCTAGTAACTATAACCTGTAATATTATTACCTCCAGAAATACATCCAGGCCCCTCCTGAACTATTTTAGTGAGTTCCTCATCACCTCCTCCTCAGGCAGATCTCTATAGTCTCACTGCTTTTACTGTAAAGAATCCCCTTCTAAGTTTGTATAGTAACCGTCTATCCTGATATAAATAGATGATTGGAGAGATCTCTCTACTGACGCCATTTACAGAATCAAGGCGTTATAGAATTACTTATCTATCACAATGTGGACACCCCAATGACAGTAGTATCAGACCGCTTTTTCTCTCCAATTACAGAATCAAGGCCCAGTGGAATTACTTATGTATAAAACAAGGTGGAAAACCAAATAACAGTAAAAATAGAGCACTTTTTCAACCCGATTAAAGAATCAAGGCATTATAGAATTCCTTTTTTATTAACCAAGGGGCGCACTGTACAATTAGTCCCTGCACTCTTCCTATGCTCTCCCTATGCTCTCTCTATACTGTGTAGAAAGCTTCCCTATGATCTCCCTACACTGTCCCTGTGCTTATCAATATCTGTAGTCAGGAGAACATCTTTACAGAGGACTATGGAATACAGTCATTTACAGTAATTTCCATGTAATAATATATTTTCTTCATTTCTTTGCAGATGGGCTTATAAGAATAGAATTACGTCGTTATCCACTTAGGGTGCCGCGGGATTTTAAGCAGAGCATTGAAAAAGGTGAGAATAACACGTATTGACTGAGGAAGCTGGGAGGGTAATGGATATTAAATGTGATGAGATTTATCAAACTGGTGTAAAGTAGAACTGACTTAGTTGCCCATAGCAACCAATCAGATTCCACCTTTCATTTTTCATAGCTCTTTTGGAAAATGAAAGAAGGAATCTGATTGCTTTCTATGGGCAACTAGGTCAGTTCTACTTTACACCAGTTTAATAAATCTCCCACAAAGTATATACTGTGCAATGGTTATATTGTGATTACAGGGACAGTGCAGTAACCAGTGCGCTCCTTTATTGGAGGAATTCAAGTGCTAAACAATACAGGTAGTGCACTGAGCTGTCTTCTCCAGTCTCCTCCCTGATAGAGGAAGAGTTTGAGGCTGAGAAAAAGGTCTGAGCTAGCTGTCCGTCTCTCTCATTCAGAAGGCTGACATCCTGGTTAAGGGCCCACGGTCTGTAGCTCAGTAGTCCAGGTGGTTCCTTGGTCACAGGGTTGGTGACCCATGGTCATCATTTATGGTTACCATTATTTACATGGAGGGACAGGGAGGCAGTACTGTCTGTACCTCCATCATTTACAGGGTGAGACAGGATTGCAGTACTATCTGTATACACATCATTTATAGGTAGAGACAGGGAGGCAGTACTATCAGTACCTATATCATTTACAGGGGGCAGTACTATCTGTACCTACATCATTTACTTGGAGAGACAGGGAGGCAGTACTATCTGTACCTACATCATTTACAGGGAGAAACAGGGAAGCAGTACTATCTGTACCTACATCATTTACAGGGAGAAACAGGGAAGCAGTACTATCTGTACCTACATCATTTACAGGGAGAGACAGGGAGGCAGTACTATCTGTACCTACATCATTTATAGGATTAGATAAGGAGGCAGTACTATCTGTATATACATCATTTATAGGATTAGATAAGGAGGCAGTACTATCTGTATCTATATCATTTATAGGATTAGACTGGGAGGCAGTAACATAGTAAAACAGTTTTTAAAGCTGAAAAAGACATCCGTCCATCCAGTCCACCTGTTATCCTGCAAAGTTGATCCAGAGGAAGGCAAAACCCCAGAGGTTGAAGCCAATTTTCCTCATGTCAGAATTACCCACTGGATCAACGACCCCTCTCTAGTAACTATAACCTGTAATATTATTACCTCCAGAAATACATCCAGGCCCCTCCTGAACTATTTTAGTGAGTTCCTCATCACCTCCTCCTCAGGCAGATCTCTATAGTCTCACTGCTTTTACTGTAAAGAATCCCCTTCTAAGTTTGTATAGTAACCGTCTATCCTGATATAAATAGATGATTGGAGAGATCTCTCTACTGACGCCATTTACAGAATCAAGGCGTTATAGAATTACTTATCTATCACAATGTGGACACCCCAATGACAGTAGTATCAGACCGCTTTTTCTCTCCAATTACAGAATCAAGGCCCAGTGGAATTACTTATGTATAAAACAAGGTGGAAAACCAAATAACAGTAAAAATAGAGCACTTTTTCAACCCGATTAAAGAATCAAGGCATTATAGAATTCCTTTTTTATTAACCAAGGGGCGCACTGTACAATTAGTCCCTGCACTCTTCCTATGCTCTCCCTATGCTCTCTCTATACTGTGTAGAAAGCTTCCCTATGATCTCCCTACACTGTCCCTGTGCTTATCAATATCTGTAGTCAGGAGAACATCTTTACAGAGGACTATGGAATACAGTCATTTACAGTAATTTCCATGTAATAATATATTTTCTTCATTTCTTTGCAGATGGGCTTATAAGAATAGAATTACGTCGTTATCCACTTAGGGTGCCGCGGGATTTTAAGCAGAGCATTGAAAAAGGTGAGAATAACACGTATTGACTGAGGAAGCTGGGAGGGTAATGGATATTAAATGTGATGAGATTTATCAAACTGGTGTAAAGTAGAACTGACTTAGTTGCCCATAGCAACCAATCAGATTCCACCTTTCATTTTTCATAGCTCTTTTGGAAAATGAAAGAAGGAATCTGATTGCTTTCTATGGGCAACTAGGTCAGTTCTACTTTACACCAGTTTAATAAATCTCCCACAAAGTATATACTGTGCAATGGTTATATTGTGATTACAGGGACAGTGCAGTAACCAGTGCGCTCCTTTATTGGAGGAATTCAAGTGCTAAACAATACAGGTAGTGCACTGAGCTGTCTTCTCCAGTCTCCTCCCTGATAGAGGAAGAGTTTGAGGCTGAGAAAAGGTCTGAGCTAGCTGTCCGTCTCTCTCATTCAGAAGGCTGACATCCTGGTTAAGGGCCCACGGTCTGTAGCTCAGTAGTCCAGGTGGTTCCTTGGTCACAGGGTTGGTGACCCATGGTCATCATTTATGGTTACCATTATTTACATGGAGGGACAGGGAGGCAGTACTGTCTGTACCTCCATCATTTACAGGGTGAGACAGGATTGCAGTACTATCTGTATACACATCATTTATAGGTAGAGACAGGGAGGCAGTACTATCAGTACCTATATCATTTACAGGGGGCAGTACTATCTGTACCTACATCATTTACTTGGAGAGACAGGGAGGCAGTACTATCTGTACCTACATCATTTACAGGGAGAAACAGGGAAGCAGTACTATCTGTACCTACATCATTTACAGGGAGAAACAGGGAAGCAGTACTATCTGTACCTACATCATTTACAGGGAGAGACAGGGAGGCAGTACTATCTGTACCTACATCATTTATAGGATTAGATAAGGAGGCAGTACTATCTGTATATACATCATTTATAGGATTAGATAAGGAGGCAGTACTATCTGTATCTATATCATTTATAGGATTAGACTGGGAGGCAGTAACATAGTAAAACAGTTTTTAAAGCTGAAAAAGACATCCGTCCATCCAGTCCACCTGTTATCCTGCAAAGTTGATCCAGAGGAAGGCAAAACCCCAGAGGTTGAAGCCAATTTTCCTCATGTCAGAATTACCCACTGGATCAACGACCCCTCTCTAGTAACTATAACCTGTAATATTATTACCTCCAGAAATACATCCAGGCCCCTCCTGAACTATTTTAGTGAGTTCCTCATCACCTCCTCCTCAGGCAGATCTCTATAGTCTCACTGCTTTTACTGTAAAGAATCCCCTTCTAAGTTTGTATAGTAACCGTCTATCCTGATATAAATAGATGATTGGAGAGATCTCTCTACTGACGCCATTTACAGAATCAAGGCGTTATAGAATTACTTATCTATCACAATGTGGACACCCCAATGACAGTAGTATCAGACCGCTTTTTCTCTCCAATTACAGAATCAAGGCCCAGTGGAATTACTTATGTATAAAACAAGGTGGAAAACCAAATAACAGTAAAAATAGAGCACTTTTTCAACCCGATTAAAGAATCAAGGCATTATAGAATTCCTTTTTTATTAACCAAGGGGCGCACTGTACAATTAGTCCCTGCACTCTTCCTATGCTCTCCCTATGCTCTCTCTATACTGTGTAGAAAGCTTCCCTATGATCTCCCTACACTGTCCCTGTGCTTATCAATATCTGTAGTCAGGAGAACATCTTTACAGAGGACTATGGAATACAGTCATTTACAGTAATTTCCATGTAATAATATATTTTCTTCATTTCTTTGCAGATGGGCTTATAAGAATAGAATTACGTCGTTATCCACTTAGGGTGCCGCGGGATTTTAAGCAGAGCATTGAAAAAGGTGAGAATAACACGTATTGACTGAGGAAGCTGGGAGGGTAATGGATATTAAATGTGATGAGATTTATCAAACTGGTGTAAAGTAGAACTGACTTAGTTGCCCATAGCAACCAATCAGATTCCACCTTTCATTTTTCATAGCTCTTTTGGAAAATGAAAGAAGGAATCTGATTGCTTTCTATGGGCAACTAGGTCAGTTCTACTTTACACCAGTTTAATAAATCTCCCACAAAGTATATACTGTGCAATGGTTATATTGTGATTACAGGGACAGTGCAGTAACCAGTGCGCTCCTTTATTGGAGGAATTCAAGTGCTAAACAATACAGGTAGTGCACTGAGCTGTCTTCTCCAGTCTCCTCCCTGATAGAGGAAGAGTTTGAGGCTGAGAAAAGGTCTGAGCTAGCTGTCCGTCTCTCTCATTCAGAAGGCTGACATCCTGGTTAAGGGCCCACGGTCTGTAGCTCAGTAGTCCAGGTGGTTCCTTGGTCACAGGGTTGGTGACCATGGTCATCATTTATGGTTACCATTATTTACATGGAGGGACAGGGAGGCAGTACTGTCTGTACCTCCATCATTTACAGGGTGAGACAGGATTGCAGTACTATCTGTATACACATCATTTATAGGTAGAGACAGGGAGGCAGTACTATCAGTACCTATATCATTTACAGGGGCAGTACTATCTGTACCTACATCATTTACTTGGAGAGACAGGGAGGCAGTACTATCTGTACCTACATCATTTACAGGGAGAAACAGGGAAGCAGTACTATCTGTACCTACATCATTTACAGGGAGAAACAGGGAAGCAGTACTATCTGTACCTACATCATTTACAGGGAGAGACAGGGAGGCAGTACTATCTGTACCTACATCATTTATAGGATTAGATAAGGAGGCAGTACTATCTGTATATACATCATTTATAGGATTAGATAAGGAGGCAGTACTATCTGTATCTATATCATTTATAGGATTAGACTGGGAGGCAGTAACATAGTAAAACAGTTTTTAAAGCTGAAAAAGACATCCGTCCATCCAGTCCACCTGTTATCCTGCAAAGTTGATCCAGAGGAAGGCAAAACCCCAGAGGTTGAAGCCAATTTTCCTCATGTCAGAATTACCCACTGGATCAACGACCCCTCTCTAGTAACTATAACCTGTAATATTATTACCTCCAGAAATACATCCAGGCCCCTCCTGAACTATTTTAGTGAGTTCCTCATCACCTCCTCCTCAGGCAGATCTCTATAGTCTCACTGCTTTTACTGTAAAGAATCCCCTTCTAAGTTTGTATAGTAACCGTCTATCCTGATATAAATAGATGATTGGAGAGATCTCTCTACTGACGCCATTTACAGAATCAAGGCGTTATAGAATTACTTATCTATCACAATGTGGACACCCCAATGACAGTAGTATCAGACCGCTTTTTCTCTCCAATTACAGAATCAAGGCCCAGTGGAATTACTTATGTATAAAACAAGGTGGAAAACCAAATAACAGTAAAAATAGAGCACTTTTTCAACCCGATTAAAGAATCAAGGCATTATAGAATTCCTTTTTTATTAACCAAGGGGCGCACTGTACAATTAGTCCCTGCACTCTTCCTATGCTCTCCCTATGCTCTCTCTATACTGTGTAGAAAGCTTCCCTATGATCTCCCTACACTGTCCCTGTGCTTATCAATATCTGTAGTCAGGAGAACATCTTTACAGAGGACTATGGAATACAGTCATTTACAGTAATTTCCATGTAATAATATATTTTCTTCATTTCTTTGCAGATGGGCTTATAAGAATAGAATTACGTCGTTATCCACTTAGGGTGCCGCGGGATTTTAAGCAGAGCATTGAAAAAGGTGAGAATAACACGTATTGACTGAGGAAGCTGGGAGGGTAATGGATATTAAATGTGATGAGATTTATCAAACTGGTGTAAAGTAGAACTGACTTAGTTGCCCATAGCAACCAATCAGATTCCACCTTTCATTTTTCATAGCTCTTTTGGAAAATGAAAGAAGGAATCTGATTGCTTTCTATGGGCAACTAGGTCAGTTCTACTTTACACCAGTTTAATAAATCTCCCACAAAGTATATACTGTGCAATGGTTATATTGTGATTACAGGGACAGTGCAGTAACCAGTGCGCTCCTTTATTGGAGGAATTCAAGTGCTAAACAATACAGGTAGTGCACTGAGCTGTCTTCTCCAGTCTCCTCCCTGATAGAAGAAGAGTTTGAGGCTGAGAAAAGGTCTGAGCTAGCTGTCCGTCTCTCTCATTCAGAAGGCTGACATCCTGGTTAAGGGCCCACGGTCTGTAGCTCAGTAGTCCAGGTGGTTCCTTGGTCACAGGGTTGGTGACCCATGGTCATCATTTATGGTTACCATTATTTACATGGAGGGACAGGGAGGCAGTACTGTCTGTACCTCCATCATTTACAGGGTGAGACAGGATTGCAGTACTATCTGTATACACATCATTTATAGGTAGAGACAGGGAGGCAGTACTATCAGTACCTATATCATTTACAGGGGGCAGTACTATCTGTACCTACATCATTTACTTGGAGAGACAGGGAGGCAGTACTATCTGTACCTACATCATTTACAGGGGGGGACAGGGAGGCAGTACTATCTGTACCTACATCATTTACAGTGAGAAACAGGGAGGCAGTACTATCTGTACCTACATCATTTATATAGAGAGACAGGGAGGCAGTACTATCTGTACTTACATCATTTACAGGGAGAGACAGGGAGGCAGTACTATCTGTACCTACATCATTTACAGGGAGAAACAGGGAGGCAGTACTATCTGTACCTACATCATTTACAGGGGGAGACAGGGAGGCAGTACTATCTGTACCTACATCATTTACAGGGAGAAACAGGGAGGCAGTACTATCTGTACCTACATCATTTATATAGAGAGACAGGGAGGCAGTACTATCTGTACTTACATCATTTACAGGGAGAGACAGGGAAGCAGTACTATCTGTACCTACAACATTTACAGGGAGAAACAGGGAGGCAGTACTATCTGTACCTACATCATTTATATAGAGAGACAGGGAGGCAGTACTATCTGTACCTACATCATTTATATAGAGAGACAGGGAGGCAGTACTATCTGTACCTACATCATTTACAGGGAGAAACAGGGAGGCAGAACTATCTGTACCTACATCATTTACATGGAGTGACAGGGAGACAGTACTATCTGTACCTACATCATTTACAGAGAGAGACAGGGAGGAAGTACTATCTGTACCTACATCATTTACTGGGAGAGACAGGGAGGCAGTACTATCTGTACCTACATCATTTACAGAGAGACACAGGGAGGCAGTACTATCTGTACCTACATCATTTACAGAGAGACACAGGGAGGCAGTACTATCTGTACCTACATCATTTACAGAGAGACACAGGAAGGCAGTACTATCTGTACCTACATCATTTACAGAGAGACACAGGGAGGCAGTACTATCTGTACCTACATCATTTACAGAGAGACACAGGAAGGCAGTACTATCTGTAGCTACATCATTTACAGGGAGAGACAGGGAGGCAGTACTATCTGTACCTACATCATTTACAGGAAGAGACAGGGAGGCAGTACTATCTGTATCTACATCATTTACAGGAAGAGACAGGGAGGCAGTACTATCTGTACATACATCATTTACAGGAAGAGACAGGGAGGCAGTACTATCTGTACCTACATCATTTACAGGAAGAGACAGGGAGGCAGTACTATCTGTACATACATCATTTACAGTGAGAGACAGGGAGGCAGTACTATCTGTACCTACATCATTTACAGGAAAACATAGGAGCCCTACAGAGAGGAGTAAATCTTCTGCTCTTTACACTGTATAGCGTCCTGTGCCGCAGATGACCGGAACAGCAGATCTGATATTGATGACCTACCCTGAGGATAGTCATCAATCTCTGTAGTCAGGAGAACCTCTGTACAGAGGACTATGGTATACAGTCATCTACAATGACTTCCATGTAATAATATATTTTCTTTATTTTTTTGCAGATGGATCTATAAAAATAGAATTACGTCCATATTCCCTTAAGATGCTGCAGGATTTTATACAGAGCATTAAAGAAGGTGAGAATAACACGCACTGACTGAGGGCGCGGGGGGAAGCAAGGACATTAAGTGTGATAGGGCGATTCTGGATAAAGACAAAGGGGAGATGAATCAAACTGGTGTGAAGTAGAACCACAATCACGGAAAAAAAACGTGGTCTAAAATGGCAGAGAAGTGCTCAGACCCCTTATGCTGTTGCGCATATCAAACCGGGGGAGTAAATCCCGCACATGTGATCCGTTGCTAACTGCAATCCCCAGCAAAAATGCATCCAATGGAGAATGCCTGCGGCGGACCACATGTACCACAAAGACATCCTACACAAGGTAACACATTGTGCGGATGTGGTGAACTATATAATCAAACAAATCACGGAAAAAGGTGCACTGCGGCGGTAATGCAACTGATAATATATGGCTAAACCCTCACACTGATGTTAAAATGAGACTTTTGCCAATATATTCTTATATCAAGAACATACCGGAGTCCAGTGCACCTTTTTCCGAGATATAACTAATAAGGTGAAAATTAGATTTTATTATATGCCTCTCTTTAAATAATCAAATACTGTATATAATTCCTAGGGATTTAGTTTTTTATCCTGTTTGCAGATATTGTGAATAAACTACTAATAGAAAAGACAAGTCCAGATCCATTGGATACTATCAATGACAACTGTCCGATAGAAGGTGAGCCACGAAGATGCATTATAACAGTATATTCAACCTTATTTTACCTATCTATGATGGAAAAGTGTATTATTTTTTCCTTTTTTCATTTTACATTTTAGATGAACCCACACTATTTGTCAAATACATGGGTGATCGGAACAGTGTCATAAAAGGTAAGAAAATATGTAATTGTAACATATCCTATTCATTTGCACTGTTATTGCACTGTATTTACACTGCACTTTCTACAATACTGAGAGCTAGCTAATAATGAGAGACTTTGGGACTTTCCGGCGAGTACACTGAGAAGCTAGTAGTTTTCCATTGCTTACATAAGGGACTATGCAGAGCTATGCTTTGGAGGGGGAAAAAACAGACACAGTGAACTTTTGACCACCTGGTTTAGCTCTGTCTAGACTGTTATTTATGTCTGGAAAGTGCTTATTCATTCCTATTGACTTGAATTGAGGCCCAATGCAAGCCTATAGCAGCCATGAACTGCCACATTGTTTCTGTTAGGCTGTGCTTCTCCAACTTCACCCCACACACACTAGAATGTTCTGAATCAGAAAATATAAAAGTAAAGCAGTCAGATCCCCTAAGTGTCTCCAGATAGGGAGCAATGTTCAGCAGGAGAGACTCTACCAGCCTGCATAAGAGACCAGAAGAAGGTGCTGAGATGGAGATACCCTGCCACCGATCCTGGACTACCAGCCTTTGGCCAGGTAACAGCCTTCTAAGATAGAAAGGGACAGCTAGCTCAGACCTTTCCTCAGCACAGAACCTTCTGCCTGGGAGGAGACTGGAGAATCCAGCTTAGTGCACTGCCTGTATTGTTTTGCACTTGAGTTCCTCCAGTAAAGAAGCACACTGGTCACTGCAGACCCTGACTGTCTGGACATTTCACATTGGGGGTGCCCCCTGCCTTGCCATATCCTTCAGAGAGCAGCAACACGTGGTGACACAGCTCTAAAAAAATCTCCTCCCGTTTTGTGTCTACAGCTGCTAGGCAGAGCTATGTGTCACCATGGTTACAGACTACAAACAGATCCTCTGTGGTCTGATCGGGCCGTCATGTAAAGCGCTCTTCTATTGTCTGTACATTGTCTAGAATCAAACTACACAGGGCTTTTTTATAGTCGTCATGGAGACACATAAATATACGTAGCAGCTGTAGACACAAAACAATAGGAGTTTTTTAAAATCAAAAGTTTGCAAACTTTTTATTTTATTTTATATTCACTGGGGCAAAAAATTGAATGATTCCTCTAGGATTTATCACTGTTAGGTGAAAAAATGAAACGTAAAATATTAGATCCCGTTCTTGGCAGGATGGAATACATTTTTATGCCTTTCTTTTTAAAAAAAAAATTTTATTTTGCAGATAAGCCTCCAAAAACAGATGGACACGAGAAGCCCTTGTTTCATAAGAACAAAATCAGAAAAGGTGAGAAAATAAACTGTTGTATTATAAAGGGGCGACAGCTTCCCTGTTCCCTTCTCTACCCCCTTCCAGTTTTAGACAAAATGTGGCCCTGGGCAGAATTAAATGTGGGGCCCCAAATTTTGAAGCATTGTGCCAATGGTCACATCCAGTCATTTTACTTGCATGGAACGAGCTGTTGTAATTACCTTGCACCTCTGCTACAAGGGAGAAGACGTACAGGTCAATATTGAAGAGCCGTGACCCTTCAGACAGCTGATTGGCGGGCGTGCCAGGAGTCGGACCCCCACAAATGTGATATTGATGACAGTCACCAATTGTGCTAGTTCTCCCACTTAAAAAGATGAATCCAGAAAATCACATTGTCTGATTTTTAAAGAATTTATTTGTAAATTATGGTGGAAAATAAGTATTTGGTTACCTACAAACAAGTAAGATTTCTGTCTCTCACAGACCTGTAACTTCTTCTGTAAGAGGCTCCTCTGTCCTCCACTCATTACCTGTAGTAATGGCTCCTGTTTGTTATCAGTATAAAAGACACCTGTCCACAACCTCAAACAGTCACACTCCAAACTCCACTATGGTGAAGACCAAAGACCTGTCGAAGGACACCAGAAACAACATTGTAGACCTGCACCAGGCTGAGGAGACTGAATCTGCAATAGGCAAGCAGCTTGGTGTGAAGAAATCAACTGTGGGAGCAATAATTAAAAAATGGAAGACCTACAAGACCACTGATAATCTCCCTACATCAGGGGATCTACGTAAGATCTCACCCCGTGGGGTCAAAATGATCACAAGAACTGTGAGCAAAAATCCCAGAACTACATGGGGGGACCTAGTGAATGACCTGCAGAAAGCTGGGACCAACGTAACAAAGGCTACCGTCAGTAACACACTACACCGCCAGGGACTCAGATCCTGCAGTGCCAGACGTGTCCCCCTGCTTAAGCCAGTACATATCCGGGCCCGTCTGAAGTTTGCTAGAGAGCATTTGGATGTTCCAGAAGAGTATTAGGAGAATGTCATATGGTCAGATGAAACCAAAGTAGAACTGTTTGGTAGAAACACAACTCGTCGTGTTTGGAGGAGAGTGAAAGCTGAGTTGCATCCAAAGAACACCATACCTACTGTGAATCCTTATTTTCCACCATAATTTGCAAATAAATTCTTTAAAAATCAGACAATGTGATTTTCTGGATTTGTTTTCTCATCTTGTCTCTCATAGTTGAGGTCTACCTATGATGTCAATTACAGGCCGACCTCATCTTTTTAAGTGGGAGAACTTGTACAATTGGTGGCTGACTAAATACTTTTTTTACCATTGTATGTACTCTAATAGTACTGACGTGACAACCCTACGAGAGAGATGAGTCAGATGCCGCATGCAACCCCTGACTTCCCCCGCCTCTGGAAGATGGAACAGGAAAAATATATCTGTCAGTCATAGTCCGGAGGAGGGCGGGGCCTACTCATCTCGCTCGACCTTATTCAGTGACATCACCTGCCCTCCCCTGGTAACCCCACCCCTTATTATTCTGTGGCGCCTCCTGATATTACCGCCTCCAGTTGCCTGTTTGATCCAGTCTGCAGCTTACCCTGTCTGGCCACTAGATGTCAGCACATGTTAAAGCTGCAGGATTTCATAATGTGAAGACTAACTTTGCAAAGTTTTTAATGTAACCTAATGACATCACATACTATGATACACTGGACATCCCCTTTCAGCGGAGCCCTCCTGAAGGCGGAGTTCTCCTTTTAGTCCGATGTTAAATCCTTGTTTTTCTTACGTTCACAGATGTAATTGAGGAAGGTAATTCAAAATATGTGATTATAAAGAAGATTCATCAATACAATCCTGTTGGCGCCGGGGCAAATATTGATGTTCCTGGTGAGTCCGCTCATAGCAGTGTGATAAAATTTAGGTCCCTTTCAGCAGCTACCTGACACCAGCACACTCCTCCTGAAGATGCTCTCCTCTCCCTTGTTTGGTAGCGCTGATGCACCCATGGAGAGCACTTCCTTGGGCCACCCATTAAAATCAGAACAGGACCAGCCTGTCTCAAGGGGCCCCAAATAAATGTCCGCCTCTATGTCCTTTGGTTAGATGGGCCTGATTATCGCCTAACAGCACCCTTATACCATGGACTGTGGACGCAAGCTATGGGTGCCGAGACCACGAGGACCTCTGACGCCCTACAAGGGCACCCCTAACACTAGTCCTTGCACTGTGGCACTGGTTGTTTAAGGAAAACAGTTTGGTTGTTACCCAGATTACTCCAGATTTTTTAAATTGTTTTTGTAAATTGTTTTTGTAAATATTTTTTTTTTTTAAACATTTCAGATGAATTATTAACTGTTCCTGTCCAGGAGACCGGTTACATCGAGGAGCAAGATCTGATCACGTGGTCACCCGGGGGTATACCGCTCTAGTATCACATTGTGTAGGGTTCTTCATCTCTGTGCAGACAGATTAATTAATAAATTTGATAAGAGATATAACTAATAAGGTGAAAATTATGTTTTATTTTATTATTTTTAAAATTCACGCTGCCCGTGTCTGGAGGAAAAAACAAAACCGATAGCAATATTCTGCCTGTTACCGGTGGTCTGCACCCGCAGGTGTCCCCAAGGTCGTGTTCCATCGACTCTGACCCATCTGTCTGCCCGTAGGGTGTGCACCCTCTGACCAGCTCTTAAAGGACCAGCGCACACACATGCTAGTCTGCCAGCCTATGTCTGGTCTTCCCTGGGTATTTAGGGTGCCTTCCCTGTGGCAGGGTACCTGAGCAATAGGTTCTCTAGTTCACCAGTCTCTGACTCTATATTCTGACCTCCTGTGCCCCACCTCTTCCTGTTTACTGGATTTGACCTCTGCCACCAGACCAGACCTCTGCCTACCCTGACTTCGACTGGCTACAGTTTTGCCTGATCTCCCTGTGCTCTGCATCGGTGTCCAGAGTCCAGATCCCTGTATGTGGTTAACACCCCTTCCAGAATAACACCCCTAGGAGTAGCACTAAGTCAAATCTGTTCAGTCACACAGGACAGATATATTCCGACCCGGAGAACTGGATCCACTATACCGATTCTCCGGTATAGTTGTAAGTCTTGCATTAGTACAAATAGGTGGTGGGGGTGTAGTACGGCAGGTAGGTTAGTCACCGCTGGTATAGCAGAGCTATTTGTGGAACTGAACTCATGGATGTAGCAGAGCTGGATAGCCGAACTGAAAGGCTGATATAGTAGAGCTTTAGGACTGATGTAGCAGTGCTGGAGGAAGGATGTAGCAGAGTTGCGCTGAAAGGCTGATGTAGCAGAATGGATTTGGTGGGCCGATGTAGCAGGGTGGATGTAGTAGCCAATGTAGCAGAGTTGATCTGCAGGGCCAATGTAGCAGAGTGGATATGGAGGACCAGTATAAGAGAGCCATAGGAGGGATGTAGTAGGGTTGAGCTGAGAGGCTGGTGTAGCAGAATGGATCTGGAGGGCTGATGTAGTAGATCTGAGCTAACAGGCCAATGTAGAAGAGTTGAGCTGAGGGGTGATGTAGCAGAGGTGAGCTGAATAGCTGATGTAGCAGAGGTGAGCTGAATAGCTAATGTAGCAGATTTAAGCTGAAAGGCTCATGTAGCAGAGCGGAGATTACGGAGCAGAATAGTAGGACACAGATAATCACTTGAATAATCACCGGGCGTCCCAGAGGTGATATCACAGGCAAAATGAATTCTGGGTCACGCTCACTTTTGCTCACTTTCTGTAAAGTCCTAGACAGAGGAGAGGCGACAACCACACATTCTCAGGCCGACAACTATAAAGGATATTCTCATGGTAGGTATAAACATAGTGCGACTACCAGCCAGTCTAAGGTGGGGAAAACCACATCTCCGACAAAACAGTCGGGTGCAATACAACAGTCAAGCAGCAGCCAGGAGAAGTCTAAGTGCAGCTTTGGATGTGACTGGAGTAGAAGACATGTTACTGGGCTCCATGCGACTTCATTCAGTAAAGTGACCAATAATCCAGAAATAACGTATCATGAACCGAATGCAGTGTTCTCTGTACAGGAATACGGAAATGTCTGTTCCTGACATCAGCAGTCACTAGTTCCCCCAAAAAAAAAGAAGTTTGGGGAAATTTCAAAAAACTGCAAAAAACCATAAGAGTTGTCATAATTCTGGTGAACTGAAGGAGAAGTAAAACATGAGATGTCTTGAAAGGCAGTACATGACTTGGTGGACACTATCTTTTCCACAATGCAAGTCAGCAGGGGCCTCAATAATCATGAGCCGTTCATGTCCCGATGCGGGGGTAATGGCTATTGTTATGTTAGTGCTTCATTATGCTAATCACACAATGCCCCACCCATTTCAGTTAAGCCACACCCCCTGTGCATGCTTCCCTATCATCCTGAATTCAGCAGGGTTGTCATATCCTGGTGCTAAATTAAATAACTCCCATAGGTAGCTGGTAGGTAGGTGGTACGTCAGAGGTGCACAGGCCCTGACAGCAATGCACCCTACGGAGCCAGGATACTACAGAGAAGTACAATGGCTTGACGAAGTATTCATACCACTTCAACATTTCCACATTTCCGCAAATCCAATAATAGTGATGAGCAAGAATCACACGACCGACGGTCACTTCCTGTTTATAATGATTTCCAAGCATCTAAGACCTGACAAACACATGGAAGAAGTGACCAGGACAAGATTCTCATCAGCTGAGTCTGAGGTGTGATATCTGTACAGCAACGCACTATATACTGCATGAGCTACAGGAGCAACAAGGGTTAATAGAAGACACTGAAAAACAATTATCACAAGACCCCAAATATTCAGGATATATAACGTGACTGTCCTGATTCATAGCCCCATAATATCACATTATAGCAGTTATATTCCTTTACATAGGAGCAGTATTATAGTAGTTATATTCTTGTACATAGGAGCAGTATTATAGTAGTTATATTCTTGTACATAGGAACAGTATTATAGTAGTTATATTCTTGTACATAGGAGCAGTATTATAGTAGTTATATTCTTGTACATAGGAGCAGTATTATAGTAGTTATATTCTTGTACATAGAGCAGTATTATAGTAGTTATATTCTTGTACTAGGAGGTAGTTTAGGTTTTGGTTGAGCAGTATTATAGTAGTTATATTCTTGTACATAGGAGCAGTATTATAGTAGTTATATTCTTGTACATAGGAGCAGTATTATAGTAGTTATATTCTTGTACATAGGGGGCAGTATTATAGTAGTTATATTCTTGTACATAGGAGCAGCAGTATTATAGTAGTTTATATTCTTGTACATAGGAGCAGTATTATAGTAGTTATATTCTTGTATACATAGGAGCAGTATTATAGTAGTTATATTCTTGTACATAGGAGCAGTATTATAGTAGTTTATATTCTTGTACATAGGAGCAGTATTATAGTAGTTATATTCTTGTACATTAGGAGGCAGTATTATAGTAGTTATATTCTTGTACATAGGAGCAGTATTATAGTAGTTATATTCTTGTACATAGGAGCAGTATTATAGTAGTTATATTCTTGTACATAGGAGCAGTATTATAGTAGTTATATTCTTGTACATAGGAGGGCAGTATTTATAGTAGTTATATTCTTGTACATAGGAGGCAGTATTATAGTAGTTATATTCTTGTACATAGGAGCAGTATTATAGTAGTTATATTCTTTGTACATAGGAGCAGTATTATAGTAGTTATATTCTTGTACATAGGAGCAGTATTATAGTAGTTATATTCTTGTACATATAGGAGTATTAGTTTATACATAGGAGGCAGTATATATTAGTTTTGTACATAGGAGCAGTATTATAGTAGTATATTCTATTCTTGTACATAGGAGCAGTATTATAGTAGTTATATTCTTGTACATAGGGAGCAGTATTATAGTAGTTATATTCTTGTACATAGGAGGCAGTATTATATAGTTATATTCTTGTACATAGGAGCAGTATTATAGTAGTTATATTCTTGTACATAGGAGGGCAGTATTATAGTAGTTATATTCTTGTACATAGGAGCAGTATTATAGTAGTTATATTCTTGTATATAGGAGGCAGTATTATAGTAGTTATATTCTTGTATATAGGAGCAGTATTATAGTAGTTATATTCTTGTACATAGGAGCAGTATTAGTTATAGTAGTTATATTCTTGTACATAGGAGCAGTATTATAGTAGTTATATTCTTGTATTTTTATACATAGGAGCAGTATTATAGTAGTATCTATATGGTTAGTTATATCTTATAGGAGCAGTATTATAGTAGTTATATCTTGTACATAGGAGCAGTATTATAGTAGTTATATTCTTGTACATAGGAGCAGTATTATAGTAGTTATATTCTTGTACATAGGAGCAGTATTATAGTAGTTATATCCTTGTACATAGGAGGCAGTATTATAGTAGATATATTCTTGTATATAGGAGCAGTATTATAGTAGTTATATTCTTGTACATAGTAGCAGTATTACAGTAGTTATATCCTTGTACATAGGAGGCAGTATTATAGTAGTTATATTCTTGTACATAGGAGCAGTATTATAGTAGTTATATTCTTGTACATAGGAGCAGTATTATAGTAGTTATATTCTTGTACATAGGAGGCAGTATTATAGTAGTTATATTCTTGTACATAGGAGCAGTATTATAGTAGTTAGATTCTTGTACATAGGAGGCAGTATTATAGTAGTTATATTCTTGTACATAGGAGCAGTATTATAGTAGTTATATTCTTGTACATAGGAGGCAGTATTATAGTAGTTATATTCTTGTACATAGGAGACAGTGATTGATGCAAGGGAAATGTGGTGGCCATGTTCAAAAAGGGATCTAGGTCCTGCACAGGTAATTATAGACTTGTTACTTTAAAAATGTTTCAAGGACTCTTAAAGGGGTTCTGCAGTTTTTTCTTTCGGGGCTAAGCTCTGTTCACATGAATGGAGCTTAGCCGCACCCAGGCCAGTGATAGTAGTCGTGACGTCACTGGCCTGCGGTAAACACAGAGAAGGCCGCGGCGCTCCTGCAGCGCCGCTGCCTTCTCAAACAGCTGATCGGCAGGGGTCCCGGGTGTCGGACCCCCGCCGATCAGATGCTGATGATCTATCCAGAGGATAGATCATCAGTTTGAAAAAACTGCAGAACCCCTTTAAGGGACTATGTACAGGAGTATGTGACTGTAAATAATACCATAAGTGACAACCAACATGGGTTTATTGAGGACAGAAGTTGTCAGACTAACCTGATTTGTCTTTATGAGGAGGTAAGTAGAAGCCTGGACAGAGGGGCAGCTGTGGATGTAGTGAGGTAAGTAGAAGCCTGGACAGAGGGGCAACTGTGGGTGTAGTGAGGTAAGTAGAGCCTGGACAGAGGGGTGGCTGTGGAATGTAGTGAGTAAGTGTGAGAGTGAGGTAAGTAGAAGCCTAGCAGAGGGGCGGCTGTGGAGGTAATTGGCTGGTGGACGTAGTGAGGTAAGTAGAAGCCTGGACAGAGGGGCAACTGTTGGTGTAGTGAGGTAAGTAGAAGCCTGGACAGAGGGGCGGCTGTGGATGTAGTGAGGTAAGTAGAAACCCTGGACAGAGGGGCGGCTTGTGGTTAGTGAGGTGACTAGTTGTCTGGACAGAGGCGGCGGCGTGGATATAGTGAGGTAAGTAGTAGTCTAGGGGCGGCTGTGGAGTAGTGACAGTAGTAGTCGGGTGAGGGGCGGCTGTGGATATAGTAGTAAGTAGGTTGTCTGGACAGAGGGGTGGCTGTGGGTGTAGTGAGGTGAGTAGTAGTCTGGCTGGACAGAGGGGCGGCTGTGGATGTAGTGAGGTAAGTAGTAGTCTGGACAGAGGGGCGCCTGTGGATGTAGTGAGGTAAGTAGTTAGTCTGGACAGAGGGGTGGCTGTGGATATAGTGAGGTTAAGTAGTAGTCTGGACAGAGGGCGGCTGTGGATGTAGTGAGTAAGTAGTAGTCTGGACAGAGGGGCGGCTTGGATATAGTGAGGTAAGTAGTTGTCTGGACAGAGGTGGGTGGGCTGTGGGTGTAGTGAGGTGAGTAGTAGTCTGGACAGAGGGGCGGCTGTGGATGTGTAGTGAGGTAAGTAGTAGTCTGGAAAGGAGGGGCGCCTGTGGGATGTAGTGAGGTAAGTAGTAGTCTGACAGAGGGGCGGCTGTGGATGTAGTGAGGTAAGTAGTAGTCTGGACAGAGGGGCGGCTGTGGATGTAGTGAGGTAAGTATAGTCTGGACAGAGGCGGCTGTGGATGTAGTGAGGTAAGTAGTAGTCTGGACAGAGGGGCGGCTGTGGTAGTGAGGTGACTAGTTGTCT
Source organism: Rhinella marina (assembly GCA_900303285.1). Lineage (NCBI taxonomy): Eukaryota > Metazoa > Chordata > Amphibia > Anura > Bufonidae > Rhinella > Rhinella marina. The sequence continues at coordinate 55,192 of ONZH01014018.1, read as the reverse complement.
GGACAGAGGGGCGGACTGTGGATGTAGTGAGGTGACTAGTTGTCTGGACAGAGGGGCGGCTGTGGGATGTAGTGAGGTGACTAGGTCTGACAGAGGGGCGGCTGTGGATGTAGTAGGTAGTCTGACAGAGGGGCGGCTGTGGATATGTAGTGAGGTAAGTAGTAGTCTGGACAGAGGGGCGGCTGTGAGGATATAGTGAGAGGTAAGTAGTTAGTTCTGGACAGAGGGTGGCTGTGGGTGTAGTGAGGTGAGTAGTAGTCTGGACAGAGGGGCGGCTGTGGATGTAGTGAGGTAAGTAGTAGTCTGGACAGAGGGGCTTCCTGTGGATGCAGTGAGGTAAGTAAGATAGAGGGGGCGGCTGTGGATGTAGTGAGGTAAGTTAGTAGTCTGGACAGAGGGCGGCTGTGGATGTAGTGAGGTAAGTAGTAGTCTGGACAGAGGGGCGGCTGTGATGTAGTGAGGTGAGTAGTAGTTCTGGACAGAGGGGCGGCTGTGGATGTAGTGTGAGGTGAGTAGTAGTCTGGACAGAGGGGCGGCTGTGGATGGAGTGAGGTAAGTAGTAGTCTGGACAGAGGGCGGCTGTGGATGGAGTGAGGTGACTAGTTGTCTGGACAGAGGGGGCGGCTGTGGATATAGTGAGGTAAGTAGTTGTCTGGACAGAGGGTGGCTGTGGTGTTAGTGAGGTGAGTAGTAGTCTGGACAGAGGGGCGGCTGTGGGGTGTGAGGTGAGTGTAGTCTGGACAGAGGGCTCCTGTGGTGTAGTGAGGTAAGTAGTATGTCTGGATAGAGGGGCGGCTGTGGATGTAGTGAGGTAAGTAGTAGTCTGCGACAGAGGCGGCTGTGGATGTAGTGAGGTAAGTAGTAGTCTAGAGGGCGGCTGTGGATTAGTGAGGTGAGTAGTAGTCTGGACAGAGGGGCGGCTGTGGATGGAGTGAGGTAAGTAGTAGTCTGGACAGAGGGCGGCTTGTGGATGGAGTGAGGTGACTAGTTGTCTGGACCAGAGGGGCGGCTGTGGATATAGTGAGGTAAGTAGTTGTCTGGACAGAGGGTGCGCTGTGGGTGTAGTGAGGTGAGTAGTAGTCTGGACAGAGGGGCGGCTGTGGATGTAGTGAGGTAAGTAGTAGTCTGGACAGAGGGCTCCTGTGGATGTAGTGAGGTAAGTAGTAGTCTGGATAGAGGGGCGGCTGTGGATATAGTGAGGTAAGTAGTAGTCTGGACAGAGGGGCGGCTGTGGATGTAGTGAGGTAAGTAGTAGTCTGGACAGAGGGGCGGCTGTGGATGTAGTGAGGTAAGTAGTAGTCTGGACAGAGGGGCGGCTGTGGATGTAGTGAGGTGAGTAGTAGTCTGGACAGAGGGGCGGCTGTGGATGTAGTGAGGTAAGTAGTAGTCTGGACAGAGGGGCGGCTGTGGATGTAGTGAGGTAAGTAGTAGTCTGGACAGAGGGGCGGCTGTGGATGGAGTGAGGTGACTAGTTGTCTGGACAGAGGGGCGGCTGTGGGTGTAATGTTTCTGGATTTTGATCCTGTCCCTCATAGATGTCTAATAGGTAAAGTAAGGTCTGTAAGGGGGGGACATGATTAACCTATACCAATATATAAATGGGCCATACAATAAATATGGTGAAAAACTGTTCCATGTAAAATGCCCCCAAAAGACAAGGGGCGCTGCCTCCGACTGGAGAAGAAAAAGTTCAGTCTCCAGAAGCGTCAAGGTTTCTTTACTGTAAGAACTGTGTATCTGTGGCATAGACTTCTTCAGGACGTGGTCACAGCAGGAAGAGGGGACGGGTTTATAAAGTGTTGAAATGAATTCTTAAAAATAATTGACATTAAGTCTCACGTCCTTTTGGGATTTGCATCCTCACCGATCCCTTGCTTGAACTTGCAAGGACTTATGTTTTTTTTCAACCGTATTAACGGAAACTATGTCTTCATGATTTCTACAGTGAAAGTTTATGTCGCAACAGTTCTCAATAACGAAGCTGAAACTTGACCGTTGTATTTGTTAACAGCCAAAAACAGATAGAGAACAATGAGTTGACAATACACAGTCATCTTGATGAAAGAGCCTGGATCTGAGTCAGGAGCTGACATCCTTCACAGGTTAAAGAACAGGGCCATGTAGACTGAGGTAAAATGTACGGAGGAGACATTCCCCCCGGTTCCACTTCCTGGATAAAGATCATGATGACAAATTGGAACATTATATTAGTCAACCGAAATTAGAAATGACAGAACATGAAAGTGAACTTATTAACACTGACATTGTGTTCACAAAGTGTGGGGAGCAGTTTACATGAATTGACCTTCAATGTGTACAGTAGACAGTACTCCACCTGAGAAACAACCTGTCGGCAAACAAGTCTGATCCTGGAGCTGCACAAGCTGTATGAAACCTGTTACCGGGAGAAGCAGGAGATCGGGTGAATAAAGTTGTCTCAACATATGAAAAAACTGCATACCTCCCAACTGTGTAAAGGCAAAAAGAAGCCACGCCCCTAACTCCACCCAAAACATAACTATACACCTAATCCCACCCAGTCCCCTTACTGCTCCGCCTGTTATGTGCCCCCAGTAATATGCCCTATGTGCCCCCAGTAATATGCCCAGCTGAGCCCCTAGTAATAAGCCGTAATGTGCCCCCAGTAATATACCCTGTTATGTGCCCCCAGTAATATACCCAGCTGTGCCCCCAGTAATATGCCCAGTTATGTGCCCCCAGTAATATACCCAGCTGTGCCCCCAGTAATATGCCCAGTTATGTGCCCCCATTAATATGCCCAGTTATGTGCCCCCAGTAATATGCCCATTTATGTGCCCCCAGTAATATGCCGTTATGTGCCCCCAGTAATATGCCCAGTTAGGTGCCCCCAGTAATATGCCCAGTTATGTGCCCCCATTAATATGCCCAGTTATGTGCCCCCAGTAATATGCCCTGTTATGTGCCCCCAGTAATATGCCCAGTTATGTGCCCCCAGTAATATGCCCAGTTATGTGCCCCCAGTAATATGCCCTGTTATGTGCCCCCAGTAATATGCCCTGTTATGTGCCCCCAGTAATATGCCCTGTTATGTGCCCCCAGTAATATGCCTAGCTGAGCCCCTAGTAATATGCCGTTATGTGCCCCCAGTAATATGCCCAGCTGAGCCCCCAGTAATATACCCAGCTGACCCCCCAGTAATATGCCCACCTTGTGACCCCCAGTAATATGCCCACCTTGTGACCCTCAGTAATATGTCCACATTGTGCCCCCCAGTAATATGCCCACATTGTGCCCCCCAGTAATATGCCCACATTGTGCCCCTTGCAGAAAGTAAAAAAAAAAAAACACCATATACTTACCTTCTTCCTAGCAGCAGCAGGACATCGACTGGTTTTGTCTGGAGGGGGCTGAGCTAAGGCTGACTGTCGTCCGGAACCCACCCCCAGCCCAGACCAGAGGTATGGAGAGCCGCAGGGGGGACAAGAGGGAGGATGTAAGAAGCAGCCAGCCAATGCCGGCTATCTGCTTCTTCATGTAATAGGCAACTGTCTCTGCGTCCTATGCCATACAGCTGCCATAAACCGGAACATACCTCCCCTGTACCGGGACATTGGGGCAGCCTCTGTAATCTGGGACTGTCCTGCTGGATTCGGGACAGTTGGGAGGTATAAAACTGTAAGATTACTCCAGGCATCATAACATCGGGTGTTTGAGATTGAAATGGCTGTGATCTCTCCAGCTAAAAGCCCATCACCTGGAGTCCTCCACGTAAAGTTTTGGATAGGCTCCTATCGTATCAGGACACAGAGAGGGACCCGACCCTGAGGGACCTGTTTTAGTCACCATCCATGTAATAACAATTCTGGAGCATCTATTCCTATGACTTTCTCCTTCCAGCTTTGTCCTCTTTGTTTTTGATAGAAAACATCTGATTGGTGGGTGTCCGAGGACAAGTCATCTGTACACAGAAACTGGACAATTCCTTTAAGTTCACTTCGTTCTTTTTACTTGCTAAACAGGATAGTCTCACATTTTTAAGGAAATGAGTCTTGATATTGCGGCATACTGTATTACTCATCTGCATTGTGACATCCTGAGTGATGGCTCCGCCCACTGGAGCTGATACTAGATCTTGGAGGTAGAGCAGATATAGGAAATTCAGAAACCCAACCCAAATTTTTCAAAACATTCTGGTAGTAATAAACCCTAATTTTGTATGTAGAGAAAGCAAGAGTGGGGAAGAGAGAGAGGGGAGATGGAGAGAGAAAGAAAGAAGAAAAAAAATGAGAGGAGAGAAGGGGAAAGAGGAGACAGAGTGAGAGGAGAGAATGGAAAGAAAGGTACAAGGAGGTACGGGGAGAGAGAGAGAAAGTGAGAGGAGGAGAGAGAGAGAGAGAAAGTGAGAGGAAGAGGGAGACTCACTTTTTACGAAGTGAGTCCTGATGAGGTTTAGCGTTCTGCAGTGAGCGTCCTGAGCGGGGGTGCTGTTAGGGTCACCACCTTTCCCAACAAAAAATACTGGTTACACAAGTTAAAAGGGTTGGTGTGGGTTAATACGGGTGTTATTTGATCATATTTTATGTTTTGCTCCATTTTTGTTCTCAAAATGAGCAAACTTTTTACTGTTGGGGACACCTTTGTATAACCCCTGTATAACCCTTCGGGGATTTGAACTCAAAACCATCAACATCAAAGGTAAGAACCTTAACCAGCTATAGAGCTCAATGCTAAGTCACTGCTGAAAAACCTCTTTCTATTATACAAGAGAAACTTTTATGAGGAAAATTCTATGAGGTTTTTCAATACTGACTTAGCACTGAGCTCTATAGCCCAGTGGTTAAGGTTCCTCTAATGTTGATGGTTGTGAGTTCAAATCCCCACAGGGACACTGCAGTGGGAAATTCCCCACTCTGGAGTCCCAACTACAATAAGCAGACTGAAGAAGGGAGCCCTACACAGCTAGGCCTCACCAAACTCCAGCCTTGGCTCCTCTCCTTTCAGCAACACAACTCTTGGCTCCTCCCCCACTGGTCACATTAAGGTCCTTTACCCCACTAAGTAGTACCATCTATCCCTGGACAGGAGGGGGCAGGGGGGAGTGCAGTTTACAGGGAACACCTGGCCTCAAATAAACTGCAAACTGCCGCCTGAGGTGAGATTCTCACCTCATGGCAGAAGCGGCCCTGCCTCTGTCTCAAGTACAGGTGAGATGGGGGGGAGGGGGGGCTTCCGTTGGTCCCAGATTTACTCAGAAGTTGGAAGACCAGAACTATTTGGAGTTTGGGGAGTTAATACTTGTAATATCGCGCCCGCTGCAGCAGGTGTACCGTTTTCACGTGTTATGTGTTGTTATTATTCAATAAAGCTGTGACCAGTTGTTGTGTCCGCGTCTTCTTTCACCGTAACATACAGTCAGCCATGTAAGTATTACCGGTATGCGATGGACATAATTTGGCGTCATTCGAGCTGCAGGATGAGGAAGCCCTGCCCTAGGACTTTCCTGTTTTGAAGCTTTTCCTGGCCAAATAATAAAAGGGGGGATCCGGCCAAAGAACAAAAAGGAACCCCCCGGCAGGTCACGCTCTCTGTTCTTCTGGGCTCAGGCATGGATGAAGCTTCTGAACTTGAGATGTGGAGCAAAGATCCGCTGGTCTGCAGAAGATGGTGGGATTCCAGTCCTTGACAGCAAACCGGGTGAGTGTTGACACCCACAGGGAGCCTTATAGCGGTATTCCCATCTGAGACAATGGGGTATGTTGTGAGGTATTCCTCAATTATTCCTACTAGATGTTTATGTATGAGACCGGAGATGCGACAGGCTCTCTTTTAGGTGTGAATCTTCCTGCTTGCTGTCAGTGAATGAAATCATCACTTTGTAACGTCCTGTCTCTGGTAACGCAGATCAGGGTTTGTTACAATGTATCAGTCTAGAGGATTTGAAGAGAATGAGATGGAATCAATAGGAAGGGATGGGGATCAGTAATGAGAGGGTTCCTTATAGATTAGGTGGGGGTCTCTGGGGGTGGAGTTCTCTATAAAGACAGAAGAAATCGCTGATCTCCTACAGTGTTACAGCTACGTCCTCCTCCTAATGACACGAGGTGCAGGGTGGAGTACACAGTATATAACGTGCTCATAGATAAGGAAGTCCTAAGCTAAGAGGAAACGTTCTGATGACTGAGAATCTGAGACATGCCGAGGTAGTGGTAATGTATGTTACATGGGGGGGGGGGGCTGGAGACTTCTGACTATAGGACTGACACATAGCACAGGCTGCAGCCTCCAACGTACAGGCTTTAGTTTACTGTTTGCTTCTACTCTATACAGTGTAGCAAACATGACATAAATACCTGATACAATGTAAAAACTGCTGGAGCCCTGTATGAGTATACTGCACCCCCATAGATATTAGATAGAAAGATAGATAATAAATAGATAGATAGATAGATAGATAGATAGATAAATATTAGACAGAAAGATAGATAATAGATAATAGATAGATAGATAGATAGAGAGATAGATAGATAGATAGATAGATAGATAGATAGATAGATTAGAAGATAGATATGAGATAGATAGATAGATAGATAGATAGATAGATAGATATGAGATAGATAGATAGATAGATAGATAGATAGATAGATAGATAGGAGATAGATATTAGATAGATAGATAGATATTAGATAGATAGAAAACACTATAATAACAAATAATAGTGGTCACAGATCTGTCAGCAGTAGTTAGTTGGCAGTTTGCATATAGATTTCCAGCATCCTCCTGACATTACTGACATTCTGTGGTCACTATATGTCCCTTTGTAATGTTTCTTTTATATATCTTTTAGATTTAAATATCTTGTATTTAGCAGTTTTTTTGGGAAAAATGTTACCAGACTGCACAGTAATCCCATCTGTAGTGTAACAGCGCCCTCTAGTGTAATAATTACTATTAGTGCAGCTTCCTCTAGTGTAATATAATCTCTAGTGTAACAGCGCCCTCTAGTGTAATAATCACTATTAGTGTAATCTAGTGTAATATAATCTCTAGTGTAACAGCGCCCTCTAGTGTAATAATTACTATTAGTGCAGCTTCCTCTAGTGTAATATAATCTCTAGTGTAACAGCGCCCTCTAGTGTAATAATCACTATTAGTGTAATCTAGTGTAATATAATCTCTAGTGTAACAGCGCCCTCTAGTGTAATAATCACTATTAGTGCAGCTTCCTCTAGTGGAATATAACCTCTAGTGTAACAGCGCCCTCTAGTGTAATAATCACTATTGGTGCAGCTTCCTCCAGTGGAATATAATCTCTAGTGTAACAGCGCCCCTCTAGTGTAATAATCACTATTAGTGCAGCTTCCTCTAGTGTAATATAATCTCTAGTGTAACAGCGCCCTCTAGTGTAATAATCACTATTAGTGCAGCTTCCTCTAGTGTAATATAATCTCTAGTGTAACAGCGCCCTCTAGTGTAATAATTACTATCAGTGCAGCTTCCTCTAGTGGAATATAATCTCTAGTGTAACAGCGCTCTCTAGTGTAATAATCACTATTAGTGCAGCTTCCTCTAGTGGAATATAATCTCTAGTGAACCAGCGCCCTCTAGTGTAATAATCACTCTTAGTGCAGCTTCCTCTAGTGGAATATAATCTCTAGTGTAACAGCGCCCTCTAGTGTAATAATTACTATTAGTGCAGCTTCCTCTAGTGGAATATAATCTCTAGTGTAACAGCGCCCTCTAGTGTAATAATTACTATTAGTGCAGTTTCCTCTAGTGGAATATAATCTCTAGTGAACCAGCGCCCTCTAGTGTAATAATTACTATTAGTGCAGTTTCCTCTAGTGGAATATAATCTCTAGTGAACCAGCGCCCTCTAGTGTAATAATCACTCTTAGTGCAGCTTCCTCTAGTGGAATATAATCTCTAGTGAACCAGCGCCCTCTAGTGTAATAATCACTCTTAGTGCAGCTTCCTCTGGTGGAATATAATCTCTAGTGTAACAGCGCCCTCTAGTGTAATAATTACTATCGGTGCAGCTTCCTCTAGTGGAATATAATCTCTAGTGTAACAGCGCCCTCTAGTGTAATAATTACTATTAGTGCAGCTTCCTCTAGTGTAATATAATCTCTAGTGTAACAGCGCCCTCTAGTGTAATAATCACTATTAGTGCAGCTTCCTCCAGTGGAATATAATCTCTAGTGAACCAGCGCCCTCTAGTGTAATAATTACTATTAGTGCAGCTTCCTCTGGTGGAATATAATCTCTAGTGTAACAGCGCCCTCTAGTGTAATAATTACTATTAGTGCAGCTTCCTCTAGTGGAATATAATCTCTAGTGTAACAGCGCCCTCTAGTGTAATAATCACTATTAGTGCAGTTTCCTCTAGTGGAATATAATCTCTAGTGTAACAGCGCCCTCTAGTGTAATAATCACTCTTAGTGCAGCTTCCTCTAGTGGAATATAATCTCTAGTGTAACAGCGCCCTCTAGTGTAATAATTACTATTAGTGCAGCTTCCTCTAGTGGAATATAATCTCTAGTGTAACAGCGCCCTCTAGTGTAATAATCACTATTAGTGCAGTTTCCTCTAGTGGAATATAATCTCTAGTGAACCAGCGCCCTCTAGTGTAATAATCACTCTTAGTGCAGCTTCCTCTGGTGGAATATAATCTCTAGTGTAACAGCGCCCTCTAGTGTAATAATTACTATCGGTGCAGCTTCCTCTAGTGGAATATAATCTCTAGTGAAGCAGCGCCCTCTAGTGGTCAGAGATGTGCACACAACGTGGAGCTAGGTGCACCCTATGTGCCTCTACAGAAGAGTCCTGGACTCTTCTCCTGATAAGATCAGATTTCACTTACAGGGTGGATGAGTTTGCTGTGGACAGGAGACCCCCAAACCCCTGCTGTATGAGGACATGCCCGTGGTTTAGGGGCCTGGACCTGGGTAGAGGATCCCTTTAACCTCCATAATCTTTGATCTCCTTCTGGCAATTGTCTAGGATCTAAGCTGATGCAGACACAAGATTTGTCCCCATGGAGCGTCCACCCTGAGGTCATCCTGAGGACATAATGGAGGAACAAGACTCCACCGAACCCGACCAGATACCTACTGCAGAGCTCATAATCAGGTCCCCTCACAGGTGACGTCCCAGAACGTTTCTCCAGAATTATCCGCCTCATCAGGAGACAAGTATGTCCACCATGTGCTCCTTGCCTTACCTCAGGTCTTGAGAAATGTCCAAGGTAATGAGTGAAAACGTGAACACGGGGTAAGTAGAAGGATCCACTCTGTCACAAATCATGGCGTGCTGCCGATTATTATCTAGACAGATATGAGTTGGACAGACAGATGGACAGATGGCGGGTCCTCAGCCTCCCCCACCACATTATAAGATGATGGCTCTTCTTTGATCACCTTTCTGATCTCCTTGGATGAATGAGAACCTCTGTACGGTGAATCCTCTGCCCCCTGGTGCACAGAGATCCTGCCGTGTAGGAGGAGGGATAGAGATGAGATAGATGATAGATAGATAGATAGATAGATAGATAGATAGATAGATAGATAGGAGATAGATAGATAGATAGATAGATAGAAAGATAGATAGATAGATAGAAATATATGATATAGATAGATAGATAGAAAGATATGATATAGATAGATAGATAGATATGATATAGATAGATAGAAAGATAGATAGATAGATAGAAAGATATGATATAGATAGATAGATAGATAGATAGATAGATAGATAGATAGATAGATAGATAGATAGATAGATATGAGATAGATACAGATAGATAATAGATAGCATGATTGATAGATAGATAGATAGATAGATAGATAGATAGATAGATATGAGATAGATAGATATGATATAGATAGATAGATAGAAAGATAGATAGATAGATAGAAAGATATGATATAGATAGATATACCGTATTTTTCGCTTTATAAGACGCAGCCCCCCCCCCTCTTCCCCCCAAAAGTAGGGGGGAAATGGCAGTGTGTCTTATAAAATACTCCTAAATGGAAGCGCTCACTAGTATCTATTAGGTGCCGAGAGCAAAGAGCTGCAGGTGCTCAAGATACTCCCCCTCCCCGTCTTCCCGGCCGGCGCTTCACTGTCCTGATCACCTACAGCGGCAGGACTATAACCCGATGCTGCGGACAGTCAGGTGACAGTAGCTTAGGCCGGGAAGATGGGGAGCACTACTTCTGCTGGAGGTGGAGAGGAGCTGATCTGAGGTCTGATGAAAAATATTTTTTTCTTATTTTCCTCCTCTTAAACCCAGGGTGCGTCTTATCATCGGGTGCGTCTTATAAAGCGAAAAATACGGTTGATATAGTAGAGACATCATCTTTGTTATCACTATGGTTATGAATGGAATTAATTAAACAAAAAACTGCTATTTGTGTTAATTATAATAAGTGATATTTTATATAAGAAGACGCTCCTGATCTGTAGGAATCTGTTGGGGACGTTACTTCCTAAGAATTTACAGGTAAGTAAGAAGTGATAGAAGAAAGAGCTCCAGTTACTTCCAATAAAGTTCTCCTCAAAACCCAGTGCGTCTTCTTGTCTCCGCTGCGTCTCTCTGTATTGTATATATATATATATATGTAGCATTTATCTGTGATGGGTACCCCCCCCCATAACCTGAACTTTTTGGGGTGAGTGCGAGTGATACGTCTTGTAGGCACCTTCTCTATGATGATGAATAAATCTCTAGATAGGTGATGCAATATTCCCATGTGTCCAGGATCCTTAAAGATCCCACCTGGGGGTCTCCAGCTGTTGGGAGCTGTACTTTCACAACACAGGCTGGAGACCCACAGACTGGAGACCCTCAGACTGGAGATCCATAGACTGGAGACCCACAGGCTGGAGACCCTCAGACTGGAGATCCATAGACTGGAGACCCACAGGCTGGAGACCCTCAGACTGGAGATCCATAGACTGGAGACCCACAGGATAGAGACCCACAGGATAGAGACCCACAGACTAGAGATTCACAGACTGGAGACCCACAGGCTGGAGACCCACAGGCTAGAGACCCACAGTATAGAGACCGACAGGATAGAGACCCACAGGCTAGAGACCCTCAGACTGGAGACCCATAGACTGGAGACCCACAGGATAGAGACCGACAGGATAGAGACCCACAGGCTAGAGACCATCAGACTGGAGACCCACAGGCTGGAGACCCACAGACTGGAGACCCACAGACTGGAGACCCTCAGACTGGAGACCCTCAGACTGGAGACCCACAGGCTAGAGACCCACAGACTGGAGACCCACAGGCTGGAGACCCACAGACTAGAGACCCACAGACTGGAGACCCACAGACTAGAGACCCACAGACTGGAGACCCACAGGCTAGAGACCCACAGACTGGAGACCCACAGACTGGAGACCCTCAGACTGGAGACTCACAGGCTGGAGACTCACAGGCTAGAGACCCACAGACTGGAGACCCTCAGACTGGAGACTCACAGGCTAGAGACCCACAGACTGGAGACCCATAGACTGGAGACCCACAGGCTGGAGACCCACAGGATAGAGACCGACAGGATAGAGACCCACAGGCTAGAGACCATCAGACTGGAGACTCACAGGCTGGAGACCCACAGACTGGAGACCCTCAGACTGGAGACCCATAGACTGGAGACCCACAGGCTGGAGACCCACAGACTAGAGACCCACAGACTGGAGACCCTCAGACTGGAGACTCACAGGCTGGAGACTCACAGGCTAGAGACCCACAGACTGGAGACCCTCAGACTGGAGACTCACAGGCTAGAGACCCACAGACTGGAGACCCATAGACTGGAGACCCACAGGCTGGAGACCCACAGGCTGGAGACCTACAGACTGGAGACCCACAGACTGGAGACCCTCAGACTGGAGACCCACAGGCTAGAGACCCACAGACTGGAGACCCACAGGCTGGAGACCCACAGACTAGAGACCCACAGACTGGAGACCCTCAGACTGGAGACTCACAGGCTGGAGACCCACAGACTGGAGACCCTCAGACTGGAGACCCATAGACTGGAGACCCACAGGCTGGAGACCCACAGACTAGAGACCCACAGACTGGAGACTCACAGGCTGGAGACTCACAGGCTAGAGACCCACAGACTGGAGACCCTCAGACTGGAGACTCACAGGCTAGAGACCCACAGACTAGAGACCCACAGACTGGAGACCCATAGACTGGAGACCCACAGGCTGGAGACCCACAGACTGGAGACCCACAGACTGGAGACCCTCAGACTGGAGATCCATAGACTGGAGACGCACAGGCTAGAGACCCACAGACTGGAGACCCATAGACTGGAGACCCATAGACTGGAGACCCACAGGCTGGAGACCCACAGACTGGAGACCCACAGACTAGAGACCAACAGGCTGGAGACCCACAGGCTGGAGACCCACAGACTAGAGACCCACAGACTGGAGACCCACAAACTGGAGACCCCAGTCTAACCAATGCCAAGAGGGTTCTGTAGTGTCAGCCTGGGATTTGTATCTCCTGAAGGGTTCCCATGACATGTCCCAAGATAATCTGGAGCTCCCCTTTAAGTGTCCACTCCAGTTGTACTCACCTATCTTGCCATGTAAACATTGTGCCAGTGCGTTGGGGCCACATAGACTTGGGATGGTTCCAAAAATGAACGTACAATGATCACGACCATCATAAATACATATGAACATAGCGATGGGTGAGGGCACTTTGCTGAGTTCTACTAGGGAACGTCCAGGGTAGACTCACGTGGTCACGTGGTCCTTACAGACAGCGGTAGGTATCCTCAAGAGTAAAAACTATGGACGCAACGTGTCCATGACGTAAAGAGAAGTGACGTCGATGAAGGGAGGAAGTGAAGGCTAGCAGAAAGACGCCTCGTGGAGATCATTCGAGAGTCGCATCTCAAGAAGGTAAGTTCTGAGGCGTGTTCGATCTGGACAGTTCACGAAAAATCCTTCTAAAGGGTTAAACATACTCAAACCGTATGTCCGACAAGGTCACGCGTGTCAGAGAAAGCGAAAGGATGCGGTCCGAAGAGGGTCCGCGATAACCCCCAAGATGGCGGCCAGCCGGCAAATTAACCCCACCCCCTTCTAATCAAACCGATGAAAATTAACTCATTATAAGCTTTTACTGCATCGGCAGCACAAACACATCGACGCCGAACACCCCACGGCCCCCCCCCCCAATATATCCAAGCTGGTGACCACCGAGAGCAAGTAATGCACGTCTGGACGGTCACCCCTGCCCCCCACCCCCCAAGAGTCTCATTTCCCTTCCCTGGACATCGGGGTCACCATATTTTAGGACTGAGCATGGTCCGGCGTCCATGTAGGACCGGGAGGATTTCATATGTCATATACGACATATACGTTCTGCATTTGGGGGGCTTCAGAGCGTCTAGCATCACTGGAGATGGGGGGGGCCCCTGGTGAAGCATGTGACCCGGGTGCTGGAGACCGGGAGGAGATGCCCTGCCGGGGTCAGAGGAAGGCTCAATCCTACCTGTTAACCCTTTAGTTGCTGAAGTGCATTATAAAAGAGTACTAGATAGTGAAAGATAGATAGATAGATAGATAGATAGATAGATAGATAGATAGATAGATAGATAGATAGATAGATAGATAGATAGATATATGAGATAGATAGATAGATAGATAGATATGAGAGAGATAATAGATAGATAGATAGATAGATAGATAGATAGATAGATATGAGACAGATAGATAGATAGATAGATAGATATGAGATAGATAGATAGATAGATAGATAGATAGATAGATAGATAGATAGATATGAGATAGATAGATAGATAAATAGATAGATATGAGATAGATAGATATGAGATAGATATGAGATAGATAGATAGATAGATAGATAGATAGATAGATAGATAGAAAGATATGATATAGATAGATAGATATGAGATAGATAGATAGATAGATAGATAGATAGATAGATAGATAGATAGATAGATAGATATTAGATAATAGATAGATAATAGATAGATAATAGATAGATAGATAGATAGATAGATAGATAGATAGATAGATAGATAGATAGATAGGAGATAGATAATAGATAGATAGATATGAAAAAATTCCATGGCACTCCAGATGTAAAGTAAAAAGGTGTTTTATTCACCCAAACGCGACGTTTCGGTCCACACAATGGAACCTTTCTCAAGCAGTGACAGAATAGTGATGGTGCTCGGTACATATTTATCAGTGAAGCAAAGTAATTGCATTAATCAAACAATCATCAAAAAGTGAACAAAATATCATACTGTATGTGATAAAAAAACGTATATTTAAATATCAATGCAAACATAATTCATGTGTTAGTAATTAAATGTGACACGAATATTCATAAATTATCCACAATTCATATTAATATATAATTACCGCTAATCATTAATATAAAACATCTTGGTATATGCCTCGCCACAGCGTTGTGTATAGTGTAGTGCGCATGCGCCACCTCCTAGACTAGATATATTGTACATTGAAGTGCACCTTGGACCGCAAGCACGGCTTCCTGTTTCCGGTCATATGATCATTACATATTGCGTATATAATTTTCGCTAATGAAACGCAATATGAAACAGATAGCATATTTGCGTATAAAATCTTCGCTAGAAAAACGTAATGTGAAGCGTAAACCTCACTGGCGGCTCCTCAGTCACATGATTGCGTCTCCAGTATTACACATACGTAATCTACGTTATCAAACATCGCTGAACCTAACAACAGTTCCATATTTATTGAGACTAATCGCTATCAAGTAAACATTCCAGAACAAGCGACAAAGGGAATAAAGTGAAAACGGTCACACCCACAAAGTAAATGTTTAACTACAACTATACGTACATCATCCAGTAGAAAAACTCCGCTGTAAATAAGTATATAGTAAAGAAATATATGTGTAGACAGTAGGGAACATTGGGGTTACCATGGCAACACTCACCAGTGAATGGAACCATAATAATGGACGTAAAGCGTGCAGCAGCTGGTTATAGACACCGAACCCCCTCATCCATGTAAACCTCACCGCTCCCTAGAAATCAAAGCTAGCAACTTATAGAAGTCTCCCATGTCCTGCCACCACTCAAGACAATGGGAAGCCTCCACTAAGGACCCGTATATCCTCCGGGACAAGGATATGTCTATATGGAATCCAGTTGTCCTTTAAGACAACGTTGGATTTCAATGGATGATCTACTGGATCGTACCAAGATAAATAATATAGAGGTAAGTCAATGAGTACGACCATATTTCACCTCATCCCCTCACCACCAAAACAGGTTTTAACCACGGCCGCTGTATCAAAACATGAACTATGTAAATGGTGTCAGATTAAGTGGCAGGGTCAACGCTGATCTCCGCAGTCCAGCTCTATCCAGTTGTAGTATCTGCAAGAGACCAAACATCCTGTTAGTGCAATATTGTTTTCAATCTATTTTTGCACCACACATTATCTCCCAAATGAACAGAAATCACAATCAGTGCGAAGCGGAGATTCAGTTAACCACATGTCCATGGGGCTTAAGTGTATTTAATTTCACAATCCACTGTATTTCACGTTTTTTAAGTTGAAGTGTTCTGTTGCCCCCTCTGCGTGAAATAGGGATGTGGTCAACCAGCATACATTTTAAGTCGCCCTCCTTGTGTCCAAGGTCTGTGAAATGTTTTGGTACAGGTAAATCCATCCGTTTTTTCCGGATGGTATATCTGTGATGATTGATACGTGTTTTAAAATCAAGAGTTGTTTCACCCACATAAAGTAAATTACATGGACACCACAGTACATAAATAATGAATGTCGAGTCACATGTAACATAGTAACATAGTTTATAAGGCCGAAAAAAGCCCCTCTGTCCATCCAGTTCATCCTGTTTTCCTACAAGTTGATCCAGAGGAAGGCAAAAAAAACCCCTGTGAGGTAGAAGACAATGTTCCTCACTTTAGGGGAAAAAAATTCCTTCCCGACTCCAATCAGGCATCAGAATAACTCCCTGGATCAACGACCCCTGTCTAGTAACTATAACCTGTAATATTATTACCTCCAGAAATACATCCAGGCCCCTCCTGATCTCTTATAGTGAACTTACCATCACCACCTCCTCAGGGAGAGAGTTCCATAGTCTCACTGCTCTTACCGTAAAGAATCCATAGTCTCACTGCTCTTACAGTAAAGAGTCCATAGTCTCACTGCTCTTACCGTAAAGAGTCCATAGTCTCACTGCTCTTACCATAAAGAGTCCATAGTCTCACTGCCCTTACAGTAAAGAATCCATAGTCTCACTGCTCTTACCGTAAAGAATCCATAGTCTCACTGCTCTTACAGTAAAGAGTCCATAGTCTCACTGCTCTTACCGTAAAGAGTCCATAGTCTCACTGCTCTTACCGTAAAGAGTCCATAGTCTCACTGCTCTTACCATAAAGAGTCCATAGTCTCACTGCTCTTACCATAAAGAGTCCATAGTCTCACTGCCCTTACAGTAAAGAGTCCATAGTCTCACTGCTCTTACATTAAAGAGTCCATAGTCTCACTGCTCTTACCGTAAAGAGTCCATAGTCTCACTGCTCTTACCATAAAGAGTCCATAGTCTCACTGCTCTTACCGTAAAGAATCCATAGTCTCACTGCCCTTACAGTAAAGAATCCATAGTCTCACTGCTCTTACCATAAAGAATCCATAGTCTCACTGCCCTTACAGTAAAGAGTCCATAGTCTCACTGCTCTTACAGTAAAGAGTCCATAGTCTCACTGCTCTTACCATAAAGAGTCCATAGTCTCACTGCTCTTACCGTAAAGAGTCCATAGTCTCACTGCTCTTACCGTAAAGAATCCTCTTCTATGCTTGTGTACAAACCTTCTTTCCTCCAGACGCAGAGGATGTCCCCTCGTCACAGTCACAGTCCTGGGGATAAATAGATGATGGGAGAGATCTCTGTACTGACCCCTGATATATTTATACATAGTTATTACATCTCCCCTCAGTCGTCCCTAATTTTGATAATCTTTCTGGGTCCTGTAGTCCACCCATTCCAGTTATTACTTTAGTTGCCCTCCTCTGAACCCTCTCCAGCTCTGCTATGTCTGCCTTGTTCACAGGAGCCCAGAACTGTACACAGTCCTCCATGTGCGGTCTGACTAGTGATGTGTAAAGTGGCAGGACTATGTTCTCATCACCGGCATCTATGCCTCTTTTGATGCAACCCATTATCTTATTGGCCTTGGCAGCAGCTGTCTGACATTGGTTTCTACAGCTTAGTTTGCTGTTCACTAAAATTCCTAGGTCCTTTTCCATGTCAGAGTTACCCAATGTTTTACCATTTAGTATGTACTGGTGACTTGCATTATTCCTTCCCATGTGCATAACCTTACATTTGTCAGTGTTAAACCTCATCTGCCACTTCTCTGCCCAAGCCTCCAGTCTATCCAGATCCATCTGTAGCAGTGCACTGTCCTCTGTAGTATATATACAGTATACTGTCCTTTGTAGTATATATATACAGTATACTGTCCTCTGTAGTATATATACAGTATACTGTCCTCTGTAGTATATATACAGCATACTGTCCTCTGTAGTATATATATACAGTATACTGTCCTCTGTAGTATATATACAGTATATTGTCCTCTGTAGTATATATACAGTATACTGTCCTCTGTAGTATATATACAGTATACTGTCCTCTTCTGTGTTAATTACTTTACACAGTTTAGTCTCATCTATAAAAATTGATGTAAAAAAATGATTGATCTTGAACTGTTTCATAGTGCCCGGATGTATAAAGGACCCACCTTTTTGTATGTATTTGCAGTTGATACAATTCAAACAGGGATAAATAGATAGAGACAGATAGATAGATAGATAGATAGATAGATAGATAGATAGATAGATAGATAGATAGATAGATAGGTAGATAGATAGACAGATATAAGCTCTCATTCCCATACCTCCCAAGTGTCCCTCTTTTGGAGGGACAGTCCCTCTTTTTGACCCAAGTCCCTCTGTCCCTCTTTGCTCCTTAAATGTCCCTCTTTTTGACCAAATGTGCATTAATAAATTTACTAAATTGCTCCTTACTAAACTATCTGTATGGATTCTACCTGTATATTAGACCAGAACTTCATTATTTGGTGCAATTTGGACCTTAAAATGTCTATAATCTGATGATTTATGAGCTAATATTTAATTAGACATTGAAGCGCAATAAAAAAAATTGCCGCAGGGGCTCCAGTAATTATGCTTTGGGTGGAGTTAGAGGCGTGGCCTAGTATGAAACAAACTGCCGTGATGTGCACCGCACACATTGTCCCTCTTTGCGATTTTTAAAAGTTGGGAGGTATGCATTCCCCATGGCCCTTCCGCTGCCCCCCTGCCTGGTGCTGCCTGAGGCGATCGCCCCTCACATTAAAGGCAATGATATCAGCCATTGATGCCCCTCACATTTAACCCTTAGTGACCACCAATACTCCTTTTTACGGCGGTCACTAAGGTGGCTTAGTGCGGCCAGTCGAAGCACTGCCCAGGTCCCCCGTGAAGCGGAGGCTCAGCTCTCACATGACAGCCATAATCCTGCTCTAACAGGAGTGCCGATCCAGGCTGTTTAACCCTTTACATGCTGCGGGCAATGGCACCCGCCCCATATAAGCGGTGACAGAAGGAGCGGACTCCGTGTCTCCCATTGGTACCCCACAAATGCGTGTAAAGGCTGGCTGGGGCCTGGAAGAGACCCCAAGCCACCACTGTGCACGTTATCCACGCACCGTGACATCATAGTGTGCATTATCCATGCCCTGTGACATTACTGTGTTCCTTATCTCTGTACTGTGACATCAATGTGCGCACTATCCATGCTTTGTGACATCACTGTGTGCATTATATGTGCCCTGTGACATCACTGTGTGCATTATACTTCCCCTGTGACATCACTGTGTGCATTATACTTCCCCTGTGACATCACTGTGTGCATTATACTTCCCCTGTGACATCACTGTGTGCATTATACTGCCCCTGCGACATCACTGTGTGCATTATACTTCCCCTGTGACATCACTGTGTGCATTATACTTCCCCTGCGACATCACTGTGTGCATTATACTTCCCCTGCGACATCACTGTGTGCATTATACTTCCCCTGTGACATCACTGTGTGCATTATACTTCCCCTGCGACATCACTGTGTGCATTATACTTCTCCTGTGACATCACTGTGTGCATTATACTTCCCCTGCGACATCACTGTGTGCATTATACTTCCCCTGCGACATCACTGTGTGCGTTATACTTCCCCTGTGACATCACTGTGTGCATTATACTTCCCCTGTGATATCACTGTGTGCATTATACTTCCCCTGTGACATCACTGTGTGCATTATACTTCCCCTGTGACATCACTGTGTGCATCATCCCTGTACTGTGACATCACTGTGTGCATTATTCCTGTCTTTCACAATGAACAAGACAATCATTAAATATTTTACATTCTGAACTTGCGGCTGAAGGAGCTCATTATAGTTAACAGGAGATAATAGCTGAGTGCACGCGCCTTGTACCTTTCTCATAGATGATAATAAAGAATGGCCCCTGTTTGAATCGGCCCCACCCATCACATATTTAAGGTTTATCAACCAATGCTGTAAAGGTATCTGATGAGTACACCCCTCCAAGTAGTCACGACTGTAGACTTTCATTTCCCTCCACTGACTGTAGGGGGAGCTGTAATCTATGTTATTCCACATAAAAAAGAAAATTTTAGGATATAACTGTACACATCTTAAGAGTCTAGAATGAAATATATATCACTACATTTTTGGAATTTGAGGCCTAAATCAGCAATAAGAAAAATCCCAGTTTCCTGCATGTCCTCCCACTGGGATATGTGCCATGTAATGATCCACCAGAGGTTATCTGTGATTTCATTGCTATATTCTTGCAATAACCTCATAAAAACCTGAGATTCCAGCTATTTAACCCCTTGGGCACACTTTTTAATCTTAATTTTTGACAACCTGAGGAGATTACATAACGTGAATCACAGTTCCGCACTCGCCACGACTTATTTTCATATTGCAACAGCCTGAGGCCTTGTCGTGGACCCCATTGCGGTCCCTAATAAAATGCAATGTAGCAAACATATAAGGCTGTAACTGATCATATGAGGGATGTAAACCCCAAAATGCCTAAAAAACTCTGTAAATCACCTTACAAACAGCAAGGCGTCATATAGCCAGGGGTAAAATTATATAAAACATATGACTGATGGAATGTGAGAGAGCAAAGACATTCATGTGGCCCTTTAAGGGATTTTCTGCCAATAACCTTCATCACTTCATCACCACAATAGAATAGGCTCAGGTCAGACATGGTGGTCCCTGATTTTTCAGTGTCAGGGTCAGTGATTGTACCCATCCCCCCCTTGTCATATATTCATTATTCAATAGATTATGTTACCAGCAAGGTCCCATTGCAGTGCCATAAATGTCACCTTAGCGTGACACAGACAGTCCTATATCTGTGAGTGTGTATGATTACTGGGTGACTGAAGGACCTTCAGTGTGTGCCACTGCCCATGTGCCATTAATATTCTGGGGCCTTCTTAAGTCTTTTAAGACTCCAGAGAGACCAGGACCCAGGTAACGACTGCTTCCACCGCACCCAATATGGCCACTCCAATGATGTGGCTTTACATCACTCCAGCAGACACCTGGCATTGGGCATAAAGCTCCCAATAAAATTAAACAGTGTTGAACTCAATGGCGAATGTTTTCTTCAAGCCCCGATGCAGGTGGTGCAATCAGTTTGTGTAGAGATACTATAGCAGGACAAAGGTGCTTTTTTACACCAGGGTGTAGTACTGGGTAAGGCTCCTGGAATCTGCCAGAGGTGCATCTGAGATTACTCAGGAGGCGTTACACAAGATCTTGGTATAATGCCCTGGAAGAGGTCGACAAGGTGCAAAGAATAAGACATTTTTCACCAAGACGTGCCGTTGTCCTGCTCGCTCAGAGATGGTGGAGTGCAGCCAAGTGGTCTGTCGTAAAACCACCAGCCCCACCGTGCTCTGACAGAGCTTCGATTAGACCCAAATTCAAAGGGTCGTCCAGAATTGGAAAAAAAAACAACTTTCTTCCAAAAACATCACTGCACCTGTTCATAGGTTATGTCCTTTGACGTGACTGGGGCTGAGCTGCAGTTCCACGCCCATCCTCTGGACAGGTGTGGCGCTGTGTTGGGAAGACAGCAACCATATTTTTCTAATTTTGAAAACTCCTTTAAAGGGGGTTCCTCTGGATTTTAATATTGATGGGTTGTCCTCAGGATAGGTCATCAATATGAGATGAGTGAGGGTCTGACTCCTGGAACCGATCAGCTGTTTAAGGAAGCCACGCCCCTCACCGGAACTCCTTACAGCTCTCCAAGCACAGTGCCGTACATTGTATAGTGGCCGTGCTCGGTATTGCAGCTCAGCCCTATTGACTTGAATGGGACTGGGCTGAGCCTAGGCCATGTGACCGATGGACATGATATTACTGGCCAAGGAAGAGGCCTATGCACTTAAAGGGGTTGTCCCATCACAGACAATGAAGGCATATCGCTAGTATATACCCCCATCAACTGATAGGTGCAGTCCCCATCTCTGTGACCCGCACCTACATCTAGAATGGTGCTGGGAAAGGTGGTGGAGAGTGCACAGTCGCACTCCATTCATTTCTATGAGGCTGCTGAAAATAGCTGAGTGCTGGCTCGGCTATTTCCATAGGCCCTATAGAAATGAATTGGAGCGGGGCCGTGCAAGCGCAGTGCGCTCCCATTCACCTGTATGGGGAGAGTGCTTGGCGGTGGCCAGACCCCGGAAAACCCAGGGTCCTCCAGTAACAGCTCTACCTGCTCCGTTCTTGGCATAGGTGCGGGTCCCAGTGTGCGAGAGCGATATGGCCCCATTGTCTGTGATGGGAACACCCCTTTAAGGAGTGCCAATAGCTTATCGTACCCCCGCTGATCTCATATTGATGACCTATCCTGAGGCCATCAGTATTAAAATCCTAGACGATCCCAGGTTCTTTGGGGGTTGAAACCATTTCCATGTCTAAGCTCCACCTACACGGCACTTGGGGACTATGTTCTAGTGTCTTGCATCGATCCACCTCCTTTTCCTCCACATAATATACATAGTCTCAGCTCTTGAACATCTTGACAATGGGGAAGTGCCCACCGTAAATCACAGGAGGTTGCAAAAATAAATGGAAAATACCCCAGGTGGACTACAACTCCCATCAGCTCAGCAAATGGCTATTCCCTTAGAGGCTGTAGGTCAATCCAGTCTACTGATGAGAAGAACACTTTCTGTATCTCAAAGAGCTATTAACCTTTAACACTGATGAGTTATAAAGAAGGAGGAGCTCAGGGGCGTGGAAACTTTTGCACTGGCTTTATACCCCTTGTACCTCTGGTGATAGCTGAGAACACTCCCAGCGGTGTGGATACATCTCCTTCTCATTGTAGTCTCTGAGGATACATCGTATCTACTGGACAAAGCTACAATGGAGCCCAAGTATTTCTTATCTTTTCAGAGGGACCCGAAAAATGTGAGTACCCCCCCCTACCTTCTGTAATTCCACAGAGTCCCGTGTTCTTCAGACACCGTCTCTTCTTTCTTCTCCGCTCCAGCACCACGTGTGTGAAGAATCAGGCGTCGCTTTATGTGTTGATGTATTTTTTTACTTGACAATTTAAAAAAAAAAGAAATCCAAAAAAATACTTTAAATATTTTCATTTATTAGATTTTTGAAATTCCTTTTTATGCAATTTTTATTTCTTGACTTTTAGGCTTTTAGATTTCATTCATTGTCGTGTTTTCTAGATATATCTTGAATTCTTTTAGATTTTTTTGTTTTTGTTTTTGCTTATCTTTGTGTCGTTTTTATTTTGGCATTTATCCCATTGTGACATTTCAGACATTTTTATATTTTTATTTTATTCAAATTATCTGATATATATATATATATTTTTTTTTTTGGTATTTTTATTTTTTTTACTTTACAAAATTTTATTTTATTTTCTTACTTTAAGAAATTGTGGGAAAAGATTTCAGAAAAGTGATGTGAGGTGAAGTTATTAATCCTGTAAGCTGGCGCAGAAATCTACACCCCTTTTTGCAACATCCGCGCTACTTTTTTCAAAAAGTGGGTGGGAGGAGGCGGGCCTTGGGCGTGACCCACATTTAACAATATGTGTGCCAGACACCTGAAATCTAAGTCTGGTGCGGGGACCTCCCGAGGATGCCCCAATACTATTGATTTTAATAATTTTTGGCGCACCGTACGACGGCGAGGTCTTAATAGATGTTTGTTAGTGATTGGAAATGGCCGGCCTGCTGGGACTTGTAGTACGTCGTTAGATATTTGTTTGTCTATAGGTGTGTTCATTGGGTGGATTGTACCGACACCCAGACCTTAGTAAACCGTTTAGCCGCCGAGCTGATGGGAGTTGTAGTCCGTCTGGGAGGTTTATCTGTTATTCTGATGAATATGTGAATGCGCTGTGGGAAAAATTACCGTGTGGGGGCGGGGGGATGAATACATGGGAGGCGGAGTAAAGACAGCGCACATGGATGATGATAGCGACAACTGGGAGTAAACGGTCAAACTGCGGGCGTGGCTTCACGTGCACGCGGCCAAATCTGATTGTCGTCACTTCTGGTGGGAAGCGCCTCGATCTTGTATCATAGATCACCTTGAACACCACAGCGCCTCACTCGGAAGCACGTGTTCACACCCGTCCACGCGCAGGTTTGTCAGACACGAGTGATTATTTGATAACGTACGTGGTTTTACAAGCGGCGGCAGGAACACCTGTGTGTCTCGTCCGAGAGGTGCCAACTCAGCTCTGCTACATCTGTGCGCACACATGTATACAGTAAATACACGCATGCAGACACACATATAACACACAGCATGTATACACAAATACATAGGTGCACACACATGCGCAAACACAAAAACACGTGAATACACGCTTATACATGTACAGTACATGCAAAAATCTGCAGGAACATGTATGTGTAAATAGGCACAATCACGCACACACCTGTTTACAAAAGCAATTACACGGTGGGGGGGGGCGTCATGTTATATTTTAGGATTTTCCCCGTTTTCTTTATACTTAGGCCCCATTCACACGACCATATGTTCATTTCCGTAGCTTATCCGCATTTTTGCGGATAAGATGCGGAACCATACGGACCCATTCATTTTTCCATAGGAGAAAAAAAAATGCGGAATGCACATCGTGTGCGTTCCGCATCCGTATATTATGGAAGTTCTCCCGCAAAAAAAAGGAAACATGTCCTATACTTGGCCGCAAAATCACGTCCGTAGCCCCATTAAAGTCAATGGGTCCGCAAAATTACGGAAGACTTTCCGTATGTCTTCCGTTCCGTTTTTATACGGACACGGAATACATACTGTAGTTTGAATGAAGCCTTAGGCCTCTAACACACGAACGTTGTGTTTTGCGGTCCGCAAATTGCGGATCCGCAAAAAAAAACGGAGGCCGTCCGTATGGCATCCGTTTTTTTTGCGGATCCATTGTAACATTGCCTATCCTTGTCCATTTTACGGACAAGAATAGGACAGGTTCCATCTTTTTTGCGGGGCTACGGAACGGGCATACGCGTGCGGACAGCACACAGTATGCTCTCAGTATTTTGTGCGGGCCCATAGAAATGAATCGGAGCCCGCAAAAAATACTGTTGTGTAAAAGGGGCCTTACACTGATCTTTAATGCTCTTCCAGGTGAAGCAGAGTCATGTCTTCCAGGGGCCACAGAACAAGATGGTTCCGTGACTGTAAGTATCCGGAGGAAAGCGGAGATCATGTGTGATTGTAACGTGTAACGTGTGAGACATGATCGTCCGGTACAGTCATCAGACACATCCAGCCGTGCACTGCAGGGAGATGTGGGAAGCTCCCCCATACACATGCATGCTTGACTGGTCCAATAGAAATTCCTCTCAGCTCCCCCGTACACATGCATGCTTGACTTGTCCAACAGCAACTCCTCCCAGCTTCCCCGTACACATGCATGCTTGACTGGTCCAATAGAAATTCCTCTCAGCTCCCCTGTACACATGCATGCTTGACTTGTCTGACAGAAATTCCTCCCAGCTCCCCAATACACATGCATGCTTGACTTGTCCGACAGTAATTCCTCCCAGCTCCCCGTACACATGCATGCTTGACTGGTCCAACAGCAATTCCTCCCAGCTTCCCCATACACACGCATGCTTGACTGGTCCAACAGCTGTTCCTACCAGCTCCCCCATACACATGCATGCTTGACTGGTCCAACAGCAATTCCTCCCAGCTTCCCCGTACACATGCATGCTTGACTTGTCTGACAGAAATTCCTCCCAGCTCCCCTGTACACATGCATGCTTGACTTGTCTGACAGAAATTCCTCCCAGCTCCCCAATACACATGCATGCTTGACTTGTCCGACAGTAATTCCTCCCAGCTCCCCGTACACATGCATGCTTGACTGGTCCAACAGCAATTCCTCCCAGCTTCCCCATACACACGCATGCTTGACTGGTCCAACAGCTGTTCCTACCAGCTCCCCCGTACACATGCATGCTTGACTGGTCCAATAGAAATTCCTCTCAGCTCCCCTGTACACATGCATGCTTGACTTGTCTGACAGAAATTCCTCCCAGCTCCCCTGTACACATGCATGCTTGACTTGTCTGACAGAAATTCCTCCCAGCTCCCTCATACACATGCATGCTTGACTTGTCCGACAGTAATTCCTCCTAGCTCCCCGTACACATGCATGCTTGACTGGTCCAACAGCAATTCCTCCCAGCTTCCCCATACACATGCATGCTTGACTGGTCCAACAGCTGTTCCTACCAGCTCCCCTGTACACATGCATGCTTGACTGGTCCAACAGCAATTCCTCCCAGCTTCCCCGCACACATGTATGCTTGACTGGTCCAATAGAAATTCCTCCCAGATCCCCCGTACACATGCATGCTTGACCTGTCCGACAGCTATTCCTCACGATTCTCCCATACACCTGCATGCTCAATTGGTCGACAGTTATTTCTCCTGACTCTCACATGCACACTTGATGGCTGAGCATGCATTTGTTCTGAAATGGGGAGAGAAGACTAAAGTGGCCATGTATGTTAGATTAATCTGATTTCATTCTAATGTATATGCGCTGTCCCTGCTTTCTACCAACATGTCTGATCCTTTTGGTGTCTTATGTCAGGGGACCCTGCCAGAGGTAGCTGCATCTTATTCCCCTCTCTCTGTTCAGGACACATGCACACTTGGCCGTTTATGTGTATGGAAGGAATAATTAGTATTCAGCCGACACCTACCGTATCTAATGTGTATGCCGCTGCCAGACATCTTTACCCTGGGAATAAAAGGATTGGGCATGTTGAAATTCAACTGCCTGATCTTCCTCTTCCCTGGTATCACCATACACATTAGATACTTTCTGAAATTGGTACAATGTGCAAAATCTTCTATTCACATGTCCTCTTACAGTGCACTATAGAGGCAGGATAATACCGCCATACAGTGCTCACATAATGGCTGCATAGAGCGCCCAAATGATACAGTGCCTTTTGTGTTTCTAGGGCTTTCCAGACTCTGTACTTGCTGCTGCGCTCACCCCGCAGGTAAGTAAACTGAGGGAACCTACAGTATAAATGTACCGCTCTGTGCTCATAATCGGGCCTGACATTGTGCCGCCAGCATACGCCTTACATCCTGAGTGTCCTTGTCAGGAGCAGATACGGCCGGGGCAGGCCCGTCTCATTCATCATGGCCTAAATTTAACACCGCGACGAAGCGGTCTTACTTTTAGAATTGGTGCTGGATGCGCTAAAGTTATGAAGGGGCCGCCGGAGGTATTTATTAAGACCGGTGTCTAAAACTCCAGTCATAATAAATGTGCCCCAAAGTCCATGAGAAAATTGTCAAATACTTTATTACACAATGACAAAACTTTATTTAAATTAAACTGGACAATGCAAAGCAGTATATAGCAGTATTATAACTATGTTTATGTATTTTTATTTTTTTAAAATCCAGAACATGTTCGTCTGTCTGAAGAGGAAACCCATCCGGACCCTCGTACAAGACCAAATAGAGGGGGGCAGCGAAATACCCCCTACCCCGCTAGACAAGGTGTGACTTACAGCACAACTCTAACTAACCACTATTGTTTTCCTATAGTAAATGTTAGAGATGAGCAAAATTTTCAAAAGTTGGATTTGGCTGATTTTACAAAGTTTTTTAAAAAATTAGCTTCAAATTGATTCATCACGAAGCGCATTTTTTTGTAAGTAGTGAGTGCAATGACAAGGAGCTGCGAAAGTGCCTCCCGCGTCACTGTACACCTCAGCAAATGCCGCGTTCATACATGAGTGTAAAAAAGTGTAAAATTAACATAAAAAAAAAATTAAATCAAACTTAACACCATTAGCTCGCGGCCGGCCGCCGCCATCTTGCTTGAAGATCTGGTGTGAAATCTTACACGGTGTGAGATTACGTCACCACGCACGGGATCTTCAATCAAGGTGGAGGCTGGCGGCCCGTCGCGAGCAAATGGAGGAGGTAAGTATGGATTTTTTTTTGTTTTTTACAATATTTCAGGTTCAATCGATTAGCTGACACGAAGCACGAGGAAATTCTGCTTCAAGGCAAATCGAATTTATCCTCAAGCCACACAAAAACTTTCTGTTCTTCATATTACATTTGCATACCTCCTAACCGTCCCGAATCTAGCGGGACAGTCCTGGATTGCAATGGCTTTGCCGCTGTCCCGGTATGGGGGAGCTATGTCCCGGTTACTGGCAGCTCTCCCTGCGTCCACAGGACACAGAGACAGTTGCCTGTATTGTGATGAAGCAGAGAGCCGGAATCGGCTCCCTGCTTCATCCATTATCCCTCCCGTCCCCCCTGCAGGATCTCCGTACCTCCCTTCTTCTCTCTACACCTTCGGTCTGGGCGGGGGCGGGGCTGGACATCAGTCAGCCTTGGCTCCTCCCCCTCCAGACTAGAGTAGAAGATCTCCTGCTGGTGATGCTGCTCGGAAGAAGGTAAGTATATGGTTTTTATTTTTTTTTTAATTTTTCTGTGAGTGGCACAATATGGGCATATTACTGGGGAGCACAGTCTGGGTATATTACTGGGGGCACAGCATTACTGGGGAGCACAATGTGGGCATATTACTGGGGGCACAACATTACTGGGGGGCACAATGTGGACATATTACTGGGTGCACAACATAACTGGGGAATGATTACTATGCGGGGCAGTAAGAGGACTGGGTGGGATTAGGTGTATAGTTATGCTTTGGGCCGAGTTAGAGGCGTGGCCTAGTGCCAAAATAATTTGCCGCTGTGCGCTTCCGTCTCTGAGGTTAGTAGGTATGCATTTGAGGTGGAAAGGTTTCCCCAGTAGGTTCTGTAACATGTTGTAGATTTATGTGGGTTAAAGTGCTGTGGTTTGTAAGATATTACTGTACACTCTTTATGTTAATGAATTATTTTTTGTGCTTTTTATACCTCTACATGTATCAGATATGTTGAAAATTCACTTAATTTCCGGAGGGAAAATTACAAATTTCTTGAATATTTGTTTACTGTAAATGTCCAGTTTGGCCCATTTACTGTTCCCATCTTCCTTTTTTTTACATGGACATTTTTCCCCATATTTCACATATTTCCTCTTCATTCAGGTTAACCCTTTACTTTACAAAACCTGCCTTCAAACTGGACATTTACAAAAGCAGCGAGAACTGTGGCCGCACATCCTGGCTGGCTCGCCAAATGTGGAGATCAGAGTCTTCTTGCTGAGTGACGACGTATATATATTTTATACTGTATACAATGTATCGATACAATTATTAATACAACACATAATAAGAGGCAGATGACTGCTCTTCGAAGGGCATCTGTCAGCAGTTTTGCACCTATGACACTGGCTGACCTGTTACATGTGCACTTGGCAGCTGAAGACATCTGTGTTGGTCCCATGTTCATATGTGCCCGCATTGCTGAGAAAAATGATGTTTTATTATATGCAAATGAGCCTCTAGGAGCAACGGGGGTGTTGCTGTTACACCTAGAGGCTCTGCGCTTCCTGCAATTGCCACGCCCCCTGCTATTTGACTGACAGAGCCAGGCAGTGTAAACATCGTCCATCTGCAGAGCCTGGAGCTGTAACGACCTTTGTCTTCTCATTCTGCAGAGCCGTGTAATCCTCCTCCTGTGGGGTTTTCTATCCCAGAAGAGAATGTGAATTTGCCGGTACAAGAGACACAGCCGGACAGCCGCACCGAATCTCCGGGAGAATGGCGGCCAGCTACCTCACAAGTAAATCTCCAAGGTAGACATGTGCTTATATACGAGTCAGTGACATGTACCTGCAACCGTCTTCAGTCTCCCAGCTCTACTACAGCAAAGCTAGAGTCTAGATCACAGCGGCGATGGCTTAGATGATCCTCTATCCCCCATGATTTACACTGCAGCACTGCTTTTTCAGTTGTCTGCTGAAAGAATGCTCTACCAGAGCAATCCTGGTGGGTACTGAGATGTCTTTGGCTCCCAAATGGGCAGAGTTTATTAGGAATATTGTGCTCAGAAGTTTGCAGCGAGCAGAGGAACCATTGCTGTCCTCGGGGAGGAATAATAGCTGTGACACCTCTGTGCAGCCCAGTAACAGGTGCTCAGTCTCTCAGCAGCGCCTGCACAGGAGAAACACAGTATTACATGTCACCCATCAGTGCACTGTCATGGTAAGGCGTAGATTCCTGGGTTTTCTAAGCCTCCTCTGATCAGTCTCGGCTCTGCCTCCACATTGGTGGCGCTGGGATATAAGTGGGCACTCCGATGCTGGGTCAGATAAATCTAATATATAAAGCTGAGTGTATGTATGTGTGTATGTCCGCTAAAGGAATCCGCACAGTCACAGCTACAATCACAAAATTTGGCACACAGGTACATCAGGTGTCCGGGAAGGTTTTAGACCGGGTCTCAGCTCTCCAGGACGTACTGTTCCTGAGATATTCCCAAAAAAATGTTCATCTGTCTGTAGAGGAAACCCGTCCGGACCCTCATACAAGTCCAAATAGAGGGGGGCAGCGAAATACCCCCTACCCCGCTAGACAAGGTGTGACTTACAGCACAACTCTAACTAACCACTATTGTTTTCCTATAGTAAATTTTAGAGATGAGCAAATTGTTCAAAAGTTGGATTTGGCTGATTTTACAAAGTTTTTCAAAAAATTCGCTTCAAATTGCTTCATCACGAAGCGTATTTTTTTTGTAAGTAGTGTGAGAGATAGGTTTTTATATAAATAAGTAAAGCCTGTACTACTTGTCTTTGACCACTAGATGGCAGCTAATTAGCTATGTGAGTCACGTGAACACTCTCTTTGTTTTAAGGTTTCAAGATAGCTGTAGGGGGGAGGTTTGAATGTTAATTTGCCTCTTTCAAATTAACCAATGAACTTAGTGTTGAAGTTGCTGAACTACACCCTTGTGTCAAAGAACCAATCACTCTGCTCAGAGGCGCACCCACAGGGGGGGTCCAGCGGGTCTGGACCCCCCCTAGAACGATAAAGAATTTTTTTTTTTTTAATGCTTCAGGGCCGCACCGCAATCGCCACAGGCGGCGCGGCCCTGATCCTTACTGCGGGCGGCGGCAGGCGGCAGCGCTATGGAGGAGAGGGGAGAGAGGTTTTTCTCCTACCTCTCCTCTGCGCTGCTACAATCTCATTGGTGGAGAAGCAGAGGGCGGAAGCTGCTTCTCCACCAATGATGTCAAGCAGAGAGCCCGGCTGCAGAGCCCATGTGACTCTGCCAGTCCTTCCCTAGTTCCCCTGCCGGCCCAGCACAGCCATCCAGCCGACCGACCGACCGACCTGCTGGAGCAAGAAAAAATGGTAAGTCTCACTCAGTCTGTGCCCCCCCCCCCCCTGCCCTGTATTGTGCCCCCCCCCGCCCTGTATTGTGCCCCCCCCCCGCCCTGTATTGTGCCCCCCCCCGCCCTGTATTGTGCCCCCCCTGCCCTGTATTGTGCCCCCCCTGCCCTGTATTGTGCCCCCCCGCCCTGTATTGTGCCCCCCCTGCCCTGTATTGTGCCCTCCCTGCCCTGTATTGTGCCCTCCCTGCCTGTATTGTGCCCCCCTGCCCTGTATTGTGCCCCCCTGCCCTGTATTGTGCCCCCTGGCCTGTACCGTGCCGTCCTGGCCTGTACCGTGCCCCCCTGGCCTGTACCGTGCCCCCCTGGCCTGTACCGTGCCCCCCCTGGCCTGTACCGTGCCCCCCCTGGCCTGTACCGTGCCCCCCCTGGCCTGTACCGTGCCCCCCCTGGCCTGTACCGTGCCCCCCCTGGCCTGTACCGTGCCCCCCCTGGCCTGTACCGTGCCCCCCCTGGCCTGTACCGTGCCCCCCCTGGCCTGTACCGTGCCCCCCCTGGCCTGTACCGTGCCCCCCCTGGCCTGTACCGTGCCCCCTGGCCTGTACCGTGCCCCCTGGCCTGTACCGTGCCCCCTGGCCTGTACCGTGCCCCCTGCCCTGTAATGTGCCTCCTTCGCTGTAACGTGCCTCCTGCCCTGTACCGTGCTTCCTGACCTGTACCTTGCCCCCTGCCCTGTAATGTGCCTCCTTCGCTGTACCTTGCCCCCTGCCCTGTACCATGCTTTCTGCCCTGTACCTTGCCCCCTGCCCTGTAACGTGCCTCCTTCCCTGTACCATGCTTTCTGCCCTGTACCTTGCCCCCTGCCCTGTAACGTGCCTCCTGCCCTGTAGGGTTGCACGATATATCGAAAACTCGGTACGGTTTCGGTACCTAGTGCGGTACCGAAGCTCGATACCGAGTTTTCTTGCAGTCCGATACTTAGAACATGGCGCGCGCATCATGCGTTGCCCCATGTTCTAATATCGGGCTGCCGTGCTGCCGCGCTGCCAGGGCCCCCGCACCCCCCTCAGATCAGCCCACCCAGGTCCCAGCCACTTAAAAAAAAAAATCATACTTACCTGTTCTGGCCGCCGCTGTCCTCACTGGTTCCGCGCTCCACCGTCTTCCCTGACGCGCACTATGACCTGACGCAGCGTCAGGTCATAGTGAGCGCCGGCAGGCAAGAGAGTGGAGTGGGGAACCTGAGGACAGCGGCGGCGGCCAGAACAGGTAAGTATGATTTTTTTAAAGTGGCTGGGTGGGCTGATCTGAGGTCTGACGGGGGCACAAGACACTGACCTGAGGTCTGAGGGGGGCACAAGACACTGACCTGATGGGGGCACAAGAGGCTGACCTGAGGTCTGATGGGGGCACAAGAGGCTGACCTGAGGTCTGATGGGGACACAAGAGGCTGACCTGAGGTCTGATGGGGGCACAAGAGGCTGACCTGAGGTCTGATGGGGGCACAAGAGGCTGACCTGAGGTCTGATGGGGGCACAAGAGGCTGACCTGAGGTCTGATGGGGGCACAAGAGGCTGACCTGAGGTCTGATGGGGGCACAAGAGGCTGACCTGAGGTCTGATGGGGGCACAAGAGGCTGACCTGAGGTCTGATGGGGGCACAAGACGCTGACCTGAGGTCTGATGGGGGCACAATGTGTTGATCTGATATTTATTATCTCTGTACGGTGACATCACTGTGTTTATTATCTCTGTACTATTATCTCTGTACAGTGACATCGATGTGTGTATTATCCCACTGCAGGAAGAGGTAAGCGGTCCGTGTTTGTGTGTTTGTTTTCTATTTTTCAGGGTCGTGAATGCAGAGGACTACGTCGGATTCGGTGGACTACGTCGGACCAGCTTTTTTTTTTTTTTTTTAAATAAAATGGTCAAACAGGGGTCTGGGGGAGTGTTTATTTCAATAAAATGTTTTATACTTGTGTGTGTGTATTTTGTTTTTACAATACTATAGTTTTAGTAATCACGGCTATCTACAGACGGCCCTGATTACTAATACTGGGCTTAGTGCTTGCCGGTATGGCAGGCCAGCACTAACCCCAACATCTATTACCTCGGCACCCACCGCCACCAGGGGTGCCGGGAAGAGCCGGGTACCCGCAGGACCGGACCTTCTAAATTGAGGGTCTGGCTCTGGGGCGGCTGCAGGCTGGTACCATTAGGCTGGGAAGGGCCAATAACCGTGTCCCTTCCCACCCTGGTAGTGCCAGGCTGCCGCTGCTGGTTGTATCTGGCTGGTGAAGGAAAAAAGGGGGGGACCCCACGCCATTTTTTTTTCAAAAATTTCATTATTTAAAAAAAAAAGGCGTGGGGGTCCCCCCCTTTTTTCCTTCACCAGCCAGATACAACCAGCAGCGGCAGCCTGGCACTACCAGGGTGGGAAGGGACACGGTTATTGGCCCTTCCCAGCCTAATGGTACCAGCCTGCAGCCGCCCCAGAGCCAGACCCTCAATTTAGAAGGTCCGGTCCTGCGGGTACCCGGCTCTTCCCGGCACCCCTGGTGGCGGTGGGTGCCGAGGTAATAGATGTTGGGGTTAGTGCTGGCCTGCCATACCGGCAAGCACTAAGCCCAGTATTAGTAATCAGGGCCGTCTGTAGATAGCCGTGATTACTAAAACTGTAGTATTGTAAAAAAAAAATACACACACCAGTATAAAACATTTTATTGAAATAAACACTCCCCCAGACCCCTGTTTGACCATTTTATTAAAAAAAAAAAAAAAAGAGCTGGTCCAACGTAGTCCACCGAATCCGACGTAGTCCTCTGCATTCACGACCCTGAAAAATAGAAAACAAACACACAAACACGGACCACTTACCTCTTCCTGCACTGGGATAATACACACAGCGATGTCACTGTACAGGGATAATAAACACAGTGATGTCACCGTACAGAGATAATAAACACAGTGATGTCACCGACCGTACAGGGATAATACACACAACGATGTCACTGTACAGGGATAATAAACACAGTGATGTCACTGTACAGGGATAATAAACACAGTGATGTCACAGTACAGGGATAATAAACACAGTGATGTCACAGTACAGGGATAATAAACACAGTGATGTCACAGTACAGGGATAATAAACACAGTGATGTCACAGTACACCTGTGCAAACAAGGCCTGGGGGGACCAAGATAAGGCTAGGGGCTACACTGAAAAGGGCCAGTGGCGCACAGATAAGGGGTAAGGGGCAGGGTCACAAGCAAGGTCCTGGGGGGGGGAAGGGGGGGTGAGGGGTGCACAGATAAGGGCCAGGGTGGCGCACACAGGGGGCAGCAGAGACGACAACCAGAGAGGCACAGACAAAGAGGGAGTGGGGCACAGATAAGGGGCCAGGGGCGCAGACCAGGAAGAGGCGTACAAAGACAAGGGCCAGATCCCAGGGGTGCAGACAGGGGCCAGGTAGGCACAGCCAAAGGGGCGCAGATAAGAGCCAGGGGCTGCATTGAAAGGGCCAGAGTGGTGCACAGAGCAGGGTCAAAAGCAAGGTCTGGGGGGGGGGGGGTGAGGGGCGCACAGATAAGGGCCAGGGTGGCATTAATAGGTTCTTCTTTATTTTGGCGAGGTATCGTATCGAGTATCGTGATACTTTTGTACGTATCGGTATCGAACTCAAAATTCTGGTATCGTGACAACCCTACTGCCCTGTACCTTGCCCCCTGCCCTGTACCATGATTTCTGCCCTGTACCTTGCCCCCTGCCCTGTAACGTGCCTCCTTCCCTGTACCGTGCCTCCTTCCCTGTACCGTGCCTCCTTCCTCCTTCCCTGTACCGTGCCCCCTGCCCTGTACCGTGCCCTCCTGCCCTGTACCGTGCCCTCCTGCCCTGCACCGTGCCCCCCTGGCCTGTACCGTGCCCCCCTGGCCTGTACCGTGCCCCCCTAGCCTGTACCGTGCCCCCCTGGCCTGTACCGTGCCCCCCTCCCTGTACCGTGCCCCCTTCCCTGTACCGTGCCCCCTGCCCTGTAATGTGCCTCCTTCGCTGTAACGTGCCTCCTGCCCTGTACCGTGCTTCCTGCCCTGTACCTTGCCCCCTGCCCTGTACCATGCTTTCTGCCCTGTACCTTGCCCCCTGCCCTGTAACGTGCCTCCTGCCCTGTACCTTGCCCCCTGCCCTGTACCATGATTTCTGCCCTGTACCTTGCCCCCTGCCCTGTAACGTGCCTCCTTCCCTGTAACGTGCCTCCTTCCCTGTACCGTGCCCTCCTTCCCTGTACCGTGCCCTCCTGCCCTGCACCGTGCCCCCTGCCCGGCCCCTGGCCTGCACCGTGCCCCCCTGGCCTGCACCGTGCCCCCCTGGCCTGCACCGTGCCCCCCTGGCCTGCACCGTGCCCCCCTGGCCTGTACCGTGCCTCCCTGTCCTCTACCGTGCCCCCTGTCCTGTACCGTGCCCCCTGCCCTGTACTGTGCCATTTCTTTACTGGCATTTGGCACTATATTGGCATAATTTGGGGGCACTATGGGGGCATCTGGTGGCTCTAAAGGGGCATTTTGTTTACTGGCACATTATAGGGGGCACGATAGAGGAGATTGGCACTATGGGGCATGTGGTGGCACTATAGGGGCCTCATTTGGGGGCATCTGGTGGCTCTAAAGAGTCACTTTTTACTGCCACATTATGGGGGGGCACTATGGCATCTGGCACTAAGGGGTAATTTTTTTCTGTCACATTATGGGAGGTACTTTTGGGCAGAGCAGCACTATAGGGGCATCATTTGCAGGCACTATGGGGGCATCTGGTGGCTCTAAAGGGGCATTATTTACTGGTAAATTATAGGGGGCACTATGGCATCTGGCACTAAGTGGGCAATTTTTACTGGCACGTTATGGGGGAGAGGGGCACTATAGGGATGTGAAGGGCAGTAAGAAGGGGCATATTATGGGGAACACTATGGGGGAGAGGAGCACTATGAGGGCATTTACTGGGGCACTATATAGGGGTATTTTATACTGGTATACATTATGGGGACATTAGCTCAACTGTGGGCACTAAGCTGTGGTATTATTGTGAGCTTTACTACTACTGGGGGGCTATGGGGAACATGATGTCTAGTATGGGCACTATGGGGACATTATTACTACTAAGTGTGGTCTAGCAGATAATTATTTCTATTGGTGGGATTTTGGGGAGCACTGTTACTTTTGGGGGGCACCCTGGCATAATATCATTAGTGTAGGTGCAGTTATTTTTTAGAGCACTGTGTGCCAATAACTGTTGTAGGGGGCACTATCTGTGTGGTAGTAGTAATTTCAGGGGACAGTTTCTGCAGTATAGTATTGGGGGAGCACAGCGGGCACAGTATTGGGGGTGGCAGGATGAGGTTTTCAGAAGATGTAAAGATGATAGAAATGTGGGAAACTAATGTCTGTTTGTATCTCTGCAGAGACGAGAGATGGCTGAAAAATCTTCATGGCGGTCTGGTCCGAATGGAGAAGATGAGGAAAGAGAACGTCTACAACAAAGGTGACATCACTGGATGTACGAGGTATGGGGCGCTGTGTAGGAGAGGAGATGCTCCGGCTCCTCCCTCTGCCATTTACAGAAGGAGGATTCAGAGCTGAGTGAGGATGACCAAAGGGGGTTAGCAGGGCACAGGCAGGTGGCAGATGGTGGGGGGGGACGCACAGGCCTGGAGCAGGATCTGGGGAGGGAGGAGAGTGGAGGATCTTCCTGGCTGTGTGTAGCCTGCTGTTGTATATTGTATAATGTGAAGCAGGCAGTGCAGCCAGGACACGTCCTCCCCTCTCCATATGATTTATAGAACTGGGCCTCAACCATATTTCAGCTGTAGTGTATGTTGGGAGTGACCTATTAGATATGGGAGGGGCTTATAATAATGGGCGGGGCCTATTTTCGCCGCGGCGCGCTGTGCGCGCCGCACTTTACTCTTCCGTTAGTATGTTTAATATATGGGCGTGTCACTAAAATAGCCCTGCCCACAAGATGCCACACCCCCTTTTCCTTTTCGGACCCCCCCTAGAAAAAATTCCTGGGTGCTCCCCTGACTCTGCTTAAGTAACACCCCTTTTTGTCTATGTCATACCTACTATTTAAGTGACTATCTCTTTAATAAACGCTCTCTCTTGCTTGGGGGATGTGAAGTATTTTCCATGAAACCATCTTGTGTGTTTTGGTATCATTGTGAAAGCAGTATGGCGCGCATACTAATTCTTCCAATCGATTTGGCACCACACAAAGAAGAAGAGTATCGCAAGAAGTTCGATAACAGTAGTGAGTGCAATGACAAGGAGCTGCGAAAGTGCTTCCCGCGTCACTGTACACCCCAGCAAATGCCGTGTTCATACATGAGTGTAAAAAAGTGTAAAATTAACATTAAAAAAAAATTAAATCAAACTTAACACCACCATTAGCTCGCAACCGGCCGGCCGCCGCCATCTTGCTTGAAGATCTGGTGTGAAATCTTACACGGTGTGAGATTACGTCACCACACACGGGATCTCGGCCGAGATCTTCAATCAAGGTGGAGGCTGGCGGCCCGTCGCGAGCAAATGGAGGAAGTAAATATGGATTTTTTTTTGTTTTTTACACTATTTCAGGTTCAATCGATTAGCTGACACGAAGCTCGAGGAAATTCTGCTTCAAGGCGAATCGAATTTATCCTCAAGCCACACAAAAACTTTCTGTTCTTCATATTACATTTGCATACCTCCTAACCGTCCCGAATCCAGCGGGACAATCCTGGATTGCAATGGCTTTGCCGCTGTCCCGGTACGGGGGAGCTATGTCCCGGTTACTGGCAGCTGTCCCTGCGTCCACAGGACACAGAGACAGTTGCCTGTATTGTGATGAAGCAGAGAGCCGGAATCGGCTCCCTGCTTCATCCATTATCCCTCCCGTCCCCCCTGCAGGATCTCCGTACCTCCCTTCTGCTCTCTACACCTTCGGTTTGGGCGGGGGCGGGGCCGGACATCAGTCAGCCTTGGCTCCTCCCCCTCCAGACTAGAGTAGAAGATCTCCTGCTGGTGATGCTGCTCGGAAGAAGGTAAGTATATGGTTTTTATTTTTTTTTTAATTTTTCTATGAGTGGCACAGTATGGGAATATTACTGGGGAGCACAGTCTGGGTATATTACTGGGGAGCACAGCATTACTGGGGAGCACAATGTGGGCATATTATAGGGGGCACAGCTGGGCTTATTACTGGGGGCACAACATTACTGGGCGGCACAATGTGGGCATATTATAGGGGCACAGCTGGGCTTATTACTGGGGGCACAACATTACTGGGGGGCACAATGTGGGCATATTATAGGGGGCACAGCTGGGCTTATTACTGGGGGCACAACATTACTGGGGGGCACAATGTGGGCATATTATAGGGGGCACAGCTGGGCTTATTACTGGGGGCACAACATTACTGGGGAGCACAATGTGGGCATATTACTGGGGGCACAGCTGGGCTTATTACTGGGGGCACAACATTACTGGGGGGCACAATGTGGACATATTACTGGGGGCACAACATTACTGGGGGGCACAATGTGGGCATATTATAGGGGGCACAGCTGGGCTTATTACTGGGGGCACATAACTGGGGAATAATTACTATGCGGGGCAGTAAGAGGACTGGGTGGGATTAGGTGTATAGTTATGTTTTGGGCCGAGTTAGAGGCGTGGCCTAGTGCCAAAATAATTTGCCGCTGTGCGCTTCCGTCTCTGAGGTTAGTAGGTATACATTTGAGGTGGAAAGGTTTCCCCAGTAGGTTCTGTAACATGTTGTAGATTTATGTGGGTTAAAGTGCTGTAAGATATTACTGTACACTCTTTATGTTAATGAATTATTTTTCGTGCTTTTTATACCTCTACATGTATCAGATATGTTGAAAATTCACTTCATTTCCGGAGGGAAAATTACAAATTTCTTGAATATTTGTTTACTGTAAATGTCCAGTTTGGCCCATTTACTGTTCCCATCTTCCTTTTTTTTACATGGACATTTTTCCCCATATTTCACATATTTCCTCTTCATTCAGGTTAACCCTTTACTTTACAAAACCTGCCTTCAAACTGGACATTTACAAAAGCAGCGAGAACTGTGGCTGGCTCGCCAAATGTGGAGATCAGAGTCTTCTTGCTGAGTGACGACGTATATATATTTTATACTGTATACAATGTATCGATACAATTATTAATACAACACATAATAAGAGGCAGATGACTGCTCTTCGAAGGGCATCTGTCAGCAGTTTTGCACCTATGACACTGGCTGACCTGTTACATGGGCACTTGGCAGCTGAAGACATCTGTGTTGGTCCCATGTTCATATGTGCCCGCATTGCTGAGAAATATGATGTTTTATTATATGCAAATGAGCCTCTAGGAGCAACGGGGGCGTTACCATTATACCTAGAGGCTCAGCGCTTTCTGCAATTGCCACGCCCCCTGCTATTTGACTGACAGGGCCAGGCAGTGTAAACATCATCCATCTGCAGAGCCTGGAGCTGTAACGACCTTTGTCTTCTCATTCTGCAGAGCCGTGTAATCCTCCTGTCGGGTTTTCTATCCCAGAAGAGAATGTGAATTTGCCGGTACAAGAGACACAGCCGGACAGCCGCACCGAATCTCCGGGACAATGGCGGCCAGCTACCTCACAAGTAAATCTCCAAGGTAGACATGTGCTTATATACGAGTCAGTGACATGTACCTGCAACCGTCTTCAGTCTCCCAGCTCTACTACAGCAAAGCTAGAGTCTAGATCACAGCGGCGATGGCTTAGGTTATCCTCTATCCCCCATGTCTTACACTGCAGCACTGCTTTTTCAG
Source organism: Rhinella marina (assembly GCA_900303285.1). Lineage (NCBI taxonomy): Eukaryota > Metazoa > Chordata > Amphibia > Anura > Bufonidae > Rhinella > Rhinella marina. The sequence goes on along the minus strand of ONZH01014018.1, from coordinate 15,366 downwards.
TTGTCTGCTGAAAGAATGCTCTACCAGAGCAATCCTGGTGGGTACTGGGATGTCTTTGGCTCCCAAATGGGCAGAGTGTATTAGGAATATTGTGCACAGAAGTTTGCAGCGAGCAGAGGAACCATTGCTGTCCTCGGGGAGGAATAATAGCTGTGACACCTCTGTGCAGCCCAGTAACCGGTGCTCAGTCTCTCAGCAGCGCTGGCACAGGAGATTATTACATGTCACCCATCAGTGCACTGTCATGGTAAGGCGTGGATTCCTGGGTTTTCTAAGCCTCCTCTAATCAGTCTCGGCTCTGCCTCCACATTGGTGGCGCTGGGATATAAGTGGGCACTCCGATGCTGGGTCAGATAAATCTAATATATAAAGCTGAGTGTATGTACAGTATGTATGTGTGTATGTCCGCTAAAGGAATCCGCACAGTCGCAGCTACAATCACAAAATTTGGCACACAGGTACATCAGGTGTCCGGGAAGGTTTTAGACCGGGTCTCAGCTCTCCAGGACGTACTGTTCCTGAGATATTCCCAAAAAATACATTAGCCAATAGAAGCCTGGTCACATGACCCTTATCAGCCAATAGAAGCAGGCCATTAGTTTCCACACACACAGTTTTACAACAGGTTTCCATAACAATCCAGCCATTTTTCGTCACTGCTGTAGGTCTGCTTTAAAGGGGCAGAGCGCTGTGGATGACACTGTTACAGGGGGTATTCCGGTTACCATAAATATAACTTATGTTTTAGACTAATTCATCATCAATCATTACCTCATATAATGTAAATTTCACATATTTACCGTTCAGTAGTTATAAAAGATGTTTTCTTCCACTGCTACCCACTGTGTTTCCTTATAAATTACCATGGCATCGACCTGTATTTCAGGCCACCCTCAAAAGAAGGACTTAAAAACCCAGCCCCCAGGTCTCACTAAGTCACGCCCCAGACCCTTCAGCCTAAAACCAGACCTCCCTAAGGCCAGGCTGCTGTGGAGGTTACAGTTAAAGGGGAAGGGGCTGTGGATGTTACTGTTAAGGGGGCAGGCTGCTGTGGAGGTCACTGTTAAAGGGGCGGGCACTGTGGAGGTTACTGTTAAGGCAGCGGGGTACTGTGAGATCACTGTTAAGGGAGCAGGGTACTGTGAGGTCACTGCTAAAGGGGCAGTCGCTGTGGAGGTCTCTGTCAAGGGGGGCATGAATGGTGGAGGTCATTTAAGGGGACTGTAACCTATGGTCATTGTTAAGGGGGCGGGCCTCTGTGGAGGTCCCTGTCAAGGGGGTGAGGTGCTGTGGAACTCACTGTTAAAGGGGCTGCTTTAATTCTTATTTTACAGAGGCCGGCAGCAACATGGAAGAACTTCACTACTCAGTAGAAGAGGTGGACACAAGTATTATAAACCTCAGCGAGCACAGGAACCTCCGAGCCAGATGTAATGATTATTATTAGTGTCCCCTCACCTCTGACCACCACGTGGAGGTGAAGTACATACAGGTCATACATTTCCAAAAACCTCCACCTCAATCTTTATGCACTTTATATCTGCACGTAAAATGGTGTTCAGAGGTGACCACTGATGTCAGTGAGTGGACTCTGTTATAGTGAGTGTGCTACACTTTACATTTCTAGTAGTTACTGCCATTGCAGTGTTTTGTGCAGAGCTGTTCTTATCTACACCGACAAGTCCCATTATACTGACCAGCAGCTAATCTCCAGTGTAACCATTCGGTGCCCTGGTTCATTTTGGCGGTGAGCTGCTCCACTGTAGGGTGCCAGTCCACCCTCGCGCTCCTTCGTTCTCAATGTCACGTCACTTATTCCCACTGGTGCCATTTCTTCACCCATGATACACGTTCACCACAGCAGCATCGGTACAGTTCATACTGCGCAGGTTCAGAAATACTGGCACCTGGGGCCCGAAAGCCAATAATCATCCCTTCCTGCAACTCTGATAAATCGCCCCTTTCACCCATGACAGCAACGAGGGATATGTGAGCAGAAAGCACCCACCTTACATACCCACTGAGCCAGCTCAGCACAACTTATATACTCACTGAGCCAGCTCAGCACACGGTACTTTCTTCGTGTGATACAGACTACATTGAAAGAAGGAAGCGGTCAGAATAATGGGACTCGTCGGTGTAGATACACAAGCTTTGCAAAGTGTTATTTATAGAGAATGAATTAGTTTTATGTGCACTTTTTATATGTGGACATTTGGAATACGCTGTGAAGGGTGAACCACGAATATTTAGATGCAGGGCTAGGATAGCAAACTGAAATCTTTTGCCCTGGGTAAGGGGAACCCGGCTATGGTTCTGGGCCCCAACTATGTTGTAGACCAGGGGTGCACAAGGTCATACTGAACCAATGACGAGGGCAGAAAATAAAATTTAAAGGGGTATTAACAACTGAAATACTGTATTCATGGCACATTGAACACAGAGTATATACCATTAATGTCTAAAAATATTGCAGCCAGATATAACAATAATTCTTAAAAGGACTTTTGAGTCTTTTAAACAGACCAAATAGCCCTGCCTAGCCAAATCCTATCTGGCCCTCCTTGCAGCAGCTCTCCCTGACTAAGACTGAGCTGGTCACATGTCACTATATAGCAGCCGATGACGTGTTCCCCGTTTAGGGGACGGCAACACATGTTACAGTTTATTACATCAGTTTTGAAGATTTTACATTGCTACTGTTCACATTGTTACGTTACCTCTTCATTGAGCAATTATTTCCTATAAGGCCTTGTTCACACTTCAGTTATTTGATCAGTTTCTCCATCAGTCATTATGAGCCAAAACCAGTAGTGACGCCTCCACAGAGGTCCTGGAGAGATCTGCACCTCTTCTGTGTTTCTGACCTGCACCAGGCTTTGGCTCCCGATCACTGATAGAAATAAGGGCTCGTTCACATCTCCGTTCAGCCCTTCCGTTCTCCTGCTCCATTATAGGATTCGGATTTGGCACATAACACAAACTAATTTTGGAGGGCAGATGTTGCTGGGATAATTTTAAGTTGCCATGTCACATTTGAAGACATTTTGTAAACTACAAGATGAGGTGACAGTTTTATTGGTACTATTTTGTGGTACATATAATTTTTGATTGCTCATTAGTATGCTTTTTGTGAGGCAAGGTAAAAAACAATGGTTGTTGTGGCACAGTTTTCCTTCTGTTCATGTGTAGATCATGTGTTGCTGTTATAGAGCAGGTTGATACAGACGTGACAAAACCAAATATGTCTATTTTTTCCTTTTGTTTCAGTTCCACATAATTAAGAATTTTCAAAACAAAAATTGTGTTTTTGTGTCTTAATTGTGTGCCATGTGTCTGGCAGAAAGTGTGTGCCATGTGTCTGGTAGAATGTGCGTGCCATGTGTCTGGTACAATGTGTGTGCCATGTGTCTGGTACAATGTGTGTGCCATGTGTCTGGCAGAAAGTGTGTGCCATGTGTCTGGTAGAATGTGCGTGCCATGTGTCTGGTACAATGTGTATGCCATGTGTCTGGTACAATGTGAGTGCCATGTGTCTAGTAGAATGTGTGTGCCATGTGTCTGGTACAATGTGTGTGCCATGTGTCTGGTACAATGTGCGTGCCATGTGTCTGGTACAATGTGCGTGCCATGTGTCTGGTACAATGTGTGTGCCATGTGTCTGGTACAATGTGTGTGCCATGTGTCTGGCAGAAAGTGTGTGCCATGTGTCTGGTAGAATGTGCGTGCCATGTGTCTGGTACAATGTGTGTGCCATGTGTCTGGTACAATGTGTGTGCCATGTGTCTGGCAGAAAGTGTGTGCCATGTGTCTGGTAGAATGTGCGTGCCATGTGCCTGGTACAATGTGTATGCCATGTGTCTGGTACAATGTGAGTGCTATGTGTCTAGTAGAATGTGCATGCCATGTGTCTGGTACAATGTGTGTGCCATGTGTCTGGTACAATGTGCGTGCCATGTGTCTGGTAGAATGTGTGTGCCATGTGTCTGGTACAATGTGCGTGCCATGTGTCTGGTACAATGTGTGTGCCATGTGTCTGGTACAATGTGTGTGCCATGTGTCTGGCAGAAAGTGTGTGCCATGTGTCTGGTAGAATGTGCGTGCCATGTGTCTGGTACAATGTGTATGCCATGTGTCTGGTACAATGTGCGTGCCATGTGTCTGGTACAATGTGTGTGCCATGTGTCTGGTACAATGTGTGTGCCATGTGTCTGGTACAATGTGTATGCCATGTGTCTGGTACAATGTGAGTGCCATGTGTCTAGTAGAATGTGCGTGCCATGTGTCTGGTAGAATGTGTGTGCCATGTGTCTGGTAGAATGTGTGTGCCATGTGTCTGGTACAATGTGCGTGCCATGTGTCTGGTACAATGTGTGTGCCATGTGTCTGGTAGAATGTGTGTGCCATGTGTCTGGTAGAATGTGTGTGCCATGTGTCTGGTACAATGTGCGTGCCATGTGTCTGGTACAATGTGAGTGCCATGTGTCTTGTAGAATGTGCGTGCCATGTGTCTGGTAGAATGTGTGTGCCATGTGTCTGGTAGAATGTGCGTGCCATGTGTCTGGTAGAATGTGTGTGCCATGTGTCTGGTACAATGTGTGTGCCATGTGTCTGGTAGAATGTGTGTGCCATGTGTCTGGTACAATGTGAGTGCCATGTGTCTAGTAGAATGTGCGTGCCATGTGTCTGGTACAATGTGCGTGCCATGTGTCTGGTACAATGTGTGTGCCATGTGTCTGGTACAATGTGAGTGCCATGTGTCTAGTAGAATGTGTCTGCCATGTGTCTGGTAGAATGTGTGTGCCATGTGTCTGGTAGAATGTGTGTGCCATGTGTCTGGTACAATGTGCGTGCCATGTGTCTGGTACAATGTGTGTGCCATGTGTCTGGTAGAATGTGTGTGCCATGTGTCTGGTAGAATGTGTGTGCCATGTGTGTGGTACAATGTGTGTGCCATGTGTCTGGTACAATGTGCGTGCCATGTGTCTGGTACAATGTGTGTGCCATGTGTCTGGTAGAATGTGTGTGCCATGTGTCTGGTAGAATGTGTGTGCCATGTGTCTGGTAGAATGTGCGTGCCATGTGTGTGGTACAATGTGTGTGCCATGTGTCTGGTACAATGTGCGTGCCATGTGTCTGGTACAATGTGTGTGACATGTGTCTGGTAGAATGTGCGTGCCATGTGTCTGGTAGAATGTGTGTGCCATGTGTCTGGTACAATGTGCGTGCCATGTGTCTTGCAGAATGTGCGTGCCATGTGTCTGGTACAATGTGTGTGCCATGTGTCTGATAGAATGTGCGTGCCATGTGTCTGGTAGAATGTGTGTGCCATGTGTGTGGTACAATGTGTGTCCCATGTGTCTGGTACAATGTGTGTGACATGTGTCTGGTAGAATGTGCGTGCCATGTGTCTGGTAGAATGTGTGTGCCATGTGTGTGGTACAATGTGTGTACCATGTGTCTGGTACAATGTGCGTGCCATGTGTCTGGCAGAATGTGTGTGCCATGTGTCTGGTACAATGTGTGTGCCATGTGTGTGGTACAATGTGTGTGCCATGTGTGTGGTACAATGTGAGTGCCATGTGTCTGGTAGAATGTGCGTGCCATGTGTCTGGCAGAATGTGTGTGCCATGTGTCTGGTAGAATGTGTGTGCCATGTGTCTGGTAGAATGTGTGTGCCATGTGTCTGGCAGAATGTGTGTGCCATGTGTCTGGCAGAATGTGTGTGCCATGTGTCTGGTAGAATGTGCATGCCATGTGTCTGGTAGAATGTGCATGCCATGTGTCTGGTAGAATGTGAGTGCCATGTGTCTGGTAGAATGTGCGTGCCATGTGTCTGGTAGAATGTGCATGCCATGTGTCTGGTAGAATGTGAGTGCCATGTGTCTGGTAGAATGTGCGTGCCATGTCTGGAATGTGAGTGCCATGTGTCTGGTAGAATGTGTGTGCCATGTGTCTGGTAGAATGTGCATGCCATGTGTCTGGTAGAATGTGCATGCCATGTGTCTGGTAGAATGTGTCTGCCATGTGTCTGGCAGAATATGTGTGCCATGTGTCTGGTAGAATGTGCGTGCCATGTGTCTGGCAGAATGTGTGTGCCATGTGTCTGGTAGAATGTGCGTGCCATGTGTCTGGTAGAATTTGGGTGCCATGTGTCTGGCAGAATGTGTGTGCCATGTGTCTGGTAGAATGTGTCTGCCATGTGTCTGGTAGAATGTGCGTGCCATGTGTCTGGTACAATGTGTGTGCCATGTGTCTGGTACAATGTGTGTGCCATGTGTCTGGTAGAATGTGCGTGCCATGTGTCTGGCAGAATATGTGTGCCATGTGTCTGGTAGAATGTGTGTGCCATGTGTCTGGTAGAATGTGCGTGCCATGTGTCTGGCAGAATGTGTGTGCCATGTGTCTGGTAGAATGTGCGTGCCATGTGTCTGGTAGAATTTGGGTGCCATGTGTCTGGCAGAATGCCATGTGTCTGGCAGAATGTGCGTGCCATGTGTCTGGCAGAATGTGTGTGCCATGTTTCTGGTAGAATGACACACTGATAGCGAAGGTGTCCAAGATGGCCCCGTCTTAACCAGCAGTGTTGGTAGACCTTCACGTGGAGTCTGAAATGTCAGAGACGTGGGATTCTAGGCCAGTGGCCGATAACTGGTAATTTTGGTGGCCATATTGGAAGAGTGGGGGGTAAAGATTTTTCAGTCAGAACGACCCCTTCTTCAGGTAAGCACATCAAACCAGGGGTAGATTGGGATCTTAAAGGGGCCCTTGAAAAAATACGAAAAGTGGCCCGTTTTGTAGTTGGGTCCAAATTGATGAAAGACAGGGCCAACACCATACTGCGGCACATTATACCAACCCAACAGAGCCAAATACCACAGTCCATCACAATATACTACCAGCAGCACAAAATACATCCCTAAAAATTTCCAGTGGCGGCCCCTTGGGCATCGGCCCACCAGCATATTTCCCTGTAAGGTCTATGGCCAATCCACCCCTGCATCAAACACATAATGAAGAAATGGACTGTCCAGTTTTGGCGGCACAGCAGAGAGCGTCACAAGAACCTCCCACCATATTCAGACCATGACAAATGATATTTGTTAATTGACATAAAACCAAAAAAAGTTGAACAAGTTAACTATTACTGTAAATGATAAAAAATAGTAAATAAGGGGTTAATACAGATATTCTCATTGTAACTCTACTTACAAAAAAGCCTGCCCTTTTATAGTTATGACACTAGAGGGCACCACACTCCTCTAGCGCTAGGTGCTGTCATATTCTTAATGCTGCGGGGCCTCCGACACATAATATTTGGTAGCTATGGGATATTTTTATGTAAAAATGGATCGCTTCTCAGCAACAACCAATGCTTACATGAAAGGGCCCTTGCTTTCCAGTACGTATTGTCAATCAGTTTAGAGGGGTAACCTTTTTCTCGAAATATTTTTTTTCAAACTGTTCCCTGTGTACAGAAAGTGGAGCTCTCCGCACAGTTATTGGTACTAACATTCCTACACCATGCTACTGTCTCTAATGGCTAACCATAATGTTATCTGTGTATTTATTCCAGGTCCTTCTACACTGTGCATTAATAGTTTTACTATGAAACTGTTATGTTCATGTAATGTGCCTGGTTGTCCAGCAGATGGCGATGTGTTTCTGGCAGAAAGAGAGAGATCTTTAGACAGAATAGAACTTACCATTCCATTCTCCCCTTATTGGGCAGAAGTGGGCTAGTCCTGCTTCCTACCAAGGGAGGGGTAGCAGGAAGCTATGGCCAGTCTAGTCCAGTTTAGATTCAATAGTGGAGCTGAGAAGACGAAAGATGCCCCCCCAAATGCCCGGGCCGCTCACACAGATTGTACTTACCTCGCTCCCTGGCACCCTGCCCATAAATAGGTTAGCGTAGGTAGATGCCACCTGCTTCTCATACCGGAATGGAGCAGAAGATTGATGCCTGCCGTGAGGTAGACCGCCCTGTAGGTTGCAGAAGCTAAGTGTGAATTCTAATAAAGATCCAGGTACCTGAAGTCTAGTTTAGTTGAGAGGAACCACAGCTAAGAAAGACATCTCTTCCACACCAGCCAAGTGAAAGCCTGTGAGATCCAACAACCAAGCCTGTATCTGGAGTTGCGGCCCAGTCTTACCGCTGTGAACCGAAGCACTTTTCTTGGAACAACCTCAAGGCAATTGGTGAAGTAAAGTTCCAGTTTGTTCATCAGCTTTGACTCTCCTTGTTCTTCATTATAATCAATTGCACCTTACGAACCTGGCGTCACGAACAACAGGGACCTAAAAAGCCATTCCGCCAAGGGCACCTCAACCACCATCTGGCGGGAATCCCTGAACAACACAGTGTGCCCTGAAGGAACTGGAGCTGTCTGTCACGAGTAGGCCTGCGTCTGGAATCAGACATTCTGCACGGCTTTCGAAGTGACATATTGGACAGGCTTTCCCTTTGTTTGTGTGCTCTTCACCACACCTCTTCCCCTCAGCTGTTGCCGCTTGGCAATCAGCTTTCCCCTATTTACCCCTTCCTCTCCCAGTATCCCTTGCGGTTTATAGCTTCTACCTACTGGGTTGAGAGTGGTGTGGATCTCGGCTGAGATCCTGTTGCTGAGTTCGGCCTAAGTTAAGTTTTCTTTCTTCATTTGTTGTTTTCCTGTAGGAGTCTCCTGTTCCTCCTTACGCTTGGAGGAACGGGTGTACTCTCTGGTGTCACTAGCCTGCAGGGGTTCCTAGGGAGTATTTTGATTAGGTTCCTGTGTATGAACATTCCTACCATCCAGGATTGTTCATACTGGTAGTCAGCCTAGGGCCTAGTTTCAGGGTCCTCTGCAGGAGGTGACCAGTCCCCTGGTTTTGTCTGTCCCCATCCCTCATACGCTCGGTGTGGCTTTTCCCCCCACACCAGAGCGTGACATTATAAACCGCCACTAACAAAAATTTATGTCATTTTTGTGCTGACATGGATGCTATATCTACACTGGCTGAACGGCTGCAGGGACTCAGCTTGGAGGTGGCTGACATCCGCAACCAGATTCAGAGACCACAGGCTGGTGGTTCTGGGGGTGCGGAGTGTCAGGCCTGTTTGGAGCCTAAGGTCCCCCTCCCGGATAGATTTTCTGGGGAATGTGATAATTTTGTTCTATTTAGGGAGGCGTGCAAATTGTATTTCAGACTGCGTCCACATTCTTCTGGTAATGAGGAACAGAAGGTTGGTGTGGTCATCTCGCTGCTTAAAGGGGATGCGCAGTCATGGGCCTTTTCTCTGCCGGCCGGATCGCTGTCTCTCCGGTCGGTAGATGAATTTTTCAAGACCCTAGGGATTATCTATGATGACCCGGATCGTATCTCCCTGGCGGAGACCCAGATACGTAACCTTTGTCAGGGTGAGCGGCCGGTTGAGACTTATTGCTCTGAGTTTCGGAGGTGGGCGACCAATACTGAATGGAACGATCCGGCTTTACGTTGCCAGTTCTGTCAAGGTTTGTCTGAAAGGCTGAAGGACGCTTTGGCCTTTCAGGAAACTCCTGTGTCTTTGGAGGCCGCTATGTCTCTTGCTGTGCGCATGGATAGGTGCCTGAGAGAGCGATCTAGGGGTCCCCGCTCTCAGGACGTACTATCACATAGTGTACCGGCTTCCTATGACACTTTGGGTGAATATTCCCCTAGGTTGATGTCTGGGGATGAACCTATGCAATTAGGGGGAGCCACTCCTGTATCCACCCGTAAACATCTTGGTAATAAAAAGGGAGTGTGTTTCTTCTGTGGTCAGAAAGGACATTTTATCAATGTATGTCCATGCTTCCTGTCTCTAAAAGAGAGAAAGGAAAAGGGGGCGTTGAATTCTCATCTCACTCTTGGTGGAGTGGGTAGGGAGACTGAGGATGTGCATTTGTCTTCGTCCTGTAGTACCCGTTTTCTCCTGACTGCCGAGGTGGCGCTAGAGTCAAAAGTTGTGAAAATTGAGGTGTTTATTGACAGCGGGGCAGGGGTGAACTTGATTGATGCTCAGTTTGTCTTGGATAAGAGGATTTCTGTGTTTGCCATTGATTCTGCACCTCTCTCTCAGAAGTGTTTGTCTCAGATGGTGCATGATATCAAATTAAAAGTGGGTGAATTTCATCAGGAGCTTATTTCATGTTTTGTGTTGGAAGGTCTTCCTGCTCCTGTGGTGTTGGGATTACCGTGGTTAAGCAAACATAATCTGTCCATTGACTGGCATACTAGACAAATTGTGGATTGGGGCGATCATTGTGTTGACAATTGCCTTAATACATCTTTTTCTGCTTTAACCACTAAGACTCTTCCTTCTTTTATATCGGATTTTTCTGATGTATTTTCTGAAGGTGGATGTCAGGATTTACCCCCTCACCGGGAATACGATTGTCCTATCAATCTTATCCCTGGAGCAAGATTGCCCAAATCTAGACTATATAACCTTTCTGGACCTGAGAGAACGGCCATGAAGGAATATATTGCTGAGAGTTTGGCCAAAGGACATATTAGGCCTTCCAAATCTCCGGTGGCAGCAGGGTTCTTTTTTGTTAAAAAAAAAGGACGGAACCCTTAGGCCATGTTTGGATTTCCGTGAACTCAATAGGATTACTGTCCGTGATCCGTACCCCCTTCCTTTGATTCCTGACTTGTTCAACCAGATTGTGGATGCCAAGGTGTTCTCCAAGTTGGACTTAAGGGGGGCATATAATCTGGTCAGGATCAAGGAAGGGGATGAATGGAAAACGGCCTTTAACACTCCTGAGGGCCACTTTGAGAACCTGGTCATGCCTTTTGGGTTGACCAATGCTCCTGCTGTCTTCCAGCATTTTGTTAATGACATTTTTCATCATCTTGTGGGGAGGTTTGTAGTCGTGTATTTGGACGACATACTAATCTATTCTCCAGATATTGTGACACATCAGGATCACGTGAGGCAGGTGTTGCAAATCTTAGGAGATAACAAGTTGTATGCAAAATTAGAGAAATGTGTTTTTGCTGTACATGAGGTGCAATTCTTAGGATACCTGCTTTCATCTTCAGGTTTTCGTATGGATCCAGAGAAAGTCGGTGCTGTTCTGAACTGGGACCGACCTGAAAATCTGAAGGCTCTTATGCGATTTTTGGGGTTCACCAACTATTACCGAAAATTTATTAAGAACTATTCGACTATAGTTAAACCCTTAACTGATATGACTAAGAAAGGGACGGATGTCTCTGTGTGGTCTGATGCAGCATTGCAAGCCTTCTCTGCTGTAAAGGAGTGCTTTTCTTCTGCCCCTATATTGGTGCAGCCAGATGTGTCACAACCTTTCATTGTGGAGGTTGACGCATCCGATGTGGGGGTAGGAGCTGTGTTATCACAGGGCCCGTCACCTGGTAAATGGCGCCCATGTGCTTTTTTTTCGAAAAAACTCTCTGCGGCGGAGAGAAATTATGATGTGGGTAACAGAGAGTTACTGGCCATTAAGTTGGCTTTTGAAGAATGGCGTCATTGGTTGGAAGGGGCGATTCATCCAATCACGGTATTCACGGATCACAAAAATCTGGCTTACCTGGAGTCTGCTAGACGACTTAATCCGAGGCAGGCCAGATGGTCTTTGTTCTTCACCAGATTCAATTTCATTGTCACATACCGTCCTGGGGTTAAGAATGTGAAGGCAGATGCCTTGTCACGTAGGGGTGGTGATTTTGAAGATCCGAGCCCTATATTGTCTGAAGGAGTGGTGATATCCGCTCTTTACCCTGATCTTGAGGCTAAAGTGTTTGAGGCCCAGGGAGATGCGCCAGAGTCTTGCCCTCCCGGGAAGTTGTTTGTTCCTTCGGATTTGCGTCATAAGGTGTTTGAGGAGCATCATTCTTCGGTGCTTGCGGGACACCCTGGGAGTAAATCCACTGTCGACCTCATCGCTCGTAGATTCTGGTGGCCTGGCCTGCGTAAGTGTGTTGAGGAATATGTGTCAGCCTGTAGTGTCTGCGCACGCTCTAAGGTGACACATACTCGTCCCTCTGGACCCCTACTTCCATTACCCATCCCGTCCAGACCATGGACCCACCTATCCATGGACTTCATTACTGATCTGCCTGAGTCGTCTGGTAAGACAGTTATTCTGGTGGTTGTAGATCGTTTTAGTAAAATGGCGCACTTTATTGCATTACCCGGTCTCCCCAATGCTAAGACTCTTGCACAAGTGTTTGTTGACAACATTGTGAAACTTCATGGCATTCCCACTGACGTGGTCTCTGATCGTGGGACTCAGTTTGTGTCCAGATTCTGGAGGGCGTTCTGTACTCGGCTCGGGGTGCAACTGTCTTTTTCCTCTGCCTTTCACCCCCAGACGAATGGACAGACTGAGCGTACCAATCAGAATCTAGAGACTTACTTGAGATGCTTTGTCTCTGAGAACCAGGAGGAGTGGTCCTCGTTTTTGTCTCTGGCTGAGTTTGCCATAAATAATCGCAGACAGGACTCCACTGGTAAGTCACCATTTTTTGGTGCATATGGCTTTCACCCGCAGTTTGGCACATTTTGTGGTTCTGATACTTCTGGTATTCCTGAGGAAGAACGTTTTTCGTCATCATTGTCTTCCATATGGCGAAAAATTCAAAATAACTTGATAAATATGGGTAACAAGTACAAACGTGTGGCTGACAGGAGACGCATGAATGGTCCGGACCTAAATGTGGGTGATTCTGTGTGGCTGTCTACTAGGAACATTAAGTTGAAAGTTCCTTCATGGAAGTTGGGTCCAAGATTTATTGGCCCATATAAGATCACGGCCATTATTAATCCTGTAGCATTTCGTCTTGAACTTCCTCAGGCCCTGAAAATCCATAATGTGTTTCACAGATCTTTGTTGAAGAGGTATGTTGAACCTCTGGAGCCATCTCCCTTGCCACCCGTACCTGTCTTGGTGGATGGTAATTTGGAATTTCAGATTGTCAAGATCATTGATTCTCGAGTTGTTCGGGGGACCCTTCAATATCTGGTTCATTGGAAGGGTTATGGTCCTGAGGAGAGGTCATGGGTACCGGCATCTGACGTGAATGCCAGTCGTTTGGTGAAAGCCTTTCACAGGTGTCATCCTGAGAGAGTTGGTCCTGGGTGTCCGGAGGTCACCCGTAAAAGGGGGGGTAATGTCACGAGTAGGCCTGCGTCTGGAATCAGACGTTCTGCACCGCTTTCGAAGTGACATATTGGACAGGCTTTCCCTTTGTTTGTGTGCTCTTCACCACACCTCTTCCCCTCAGCTGTTGCCGCTTGGCAATCAGCTTTCCCCTATTTACCCCTTCCTCTCCCAGTATCCCTTGCGGTTTATAGCTTCTACCTACTGGGTTGAGAGTGGTGTGGATCTCGGCTGAGATCCTGTTGCTGAGTTCGGCCTAAGTTAAGTTTTCTTTCTTCATTTGTTGTTTTCCTGTTGGAGTCTCCTGTTCCTCCTTACGCTTGGAGGAACGGGTGTACTCTCTGGTGTCACTAGCCTGCAGGGGTTCCTAGGGTGTATTTTGATTAGGTTCCTGTGTATGAACATTCCTACCATCCAGGATTGTTCATACTGGTAGTCAGCCTAGGGCCTAGTTTCAGGGTCCTCTGCAGGAGGTGACCAGTCCCCTGGTTTTGTCTGTCCCCATCCCTCATACGCTCGGTGTGGCTTTTCCCCCCACACCAGAGCGTGACACTGTCCTTCCCATCACAACATACCGGCCCAGGGTGCTGCTAACAATGAGTAATGACTACTACTACACCCATCAGCTCACCCCCACTCACCCACATTGTGCCCCTGCGGTCCCGGTCACAAGTATGGGGTGGAGAGGGGCATGGACATCCTCTATATATTAAGGATTTTCTTTCTTCTTCGGTAAATGCCCCCTTGGTTACTATTCCGGTGTCGTCATATGGATATCATATACTTGACGGTTACCCAAATTGGACGTGTGAGCACAGTTACCTTACAGTGTCACTGCGCACCCCCGCGGTATTCGCTTGAAACCGACACTGTACATTGCTTGTTACATTGTAATCACCTCCTTACAGTTAGCGATGATTTAATGGCGGGGGTGGGGGCAGGGGGTCCCTGCTGATACTCCTCCCTGTGATAGGTTACCCCGCCTAGCTCTAGCTCACCCTAGGCGGTGTAGCTGTTTCTATTTAACAAGCGGTAAGCAGCGGCCGGGTTGCGGCCATTATAGAGGCAAAGGCTACGGCCTGTACACTCGCCATCAATGGGGGGAGGCAGATACTTCCTTCTATTTTGCTACATTTATTCAATTGGATTGTTTTTCCTCCTGATGATATGCTAAAAGATACAGAACATAGAAACCCGTAGAACATTCTAACATATAGTGCAGCTGTGTGGACTGACGATTTATTCATAGCGAGAGGATGTGTACTGCGGTAGAGACTCAGCAAACCACAATTTCAGTCTGAAAAAGCATTCTGTAGGTCAACCTAGTGATGCAGACAATAGAAGTAGTCTTTACTCTCCATTACTATCATCCTACTCGCTCTAGTAAAGACTGTCAGTATATACACTACCAGTGAATCCAATCACTAACTGCTACTGACACATGACTATCCTGACTATAAATGGGGACTGCACCTGGGGACTCCTCTATATACTGTCTCTGAATATAGTGCAGTTACAATCCTCCCCTGAAGGGTAATAGGAGGCCAAATATTTATACGTCTTTTTTAGGTAGTTAATTAGTTATATTTCTTTACATAGGAGGCAGTATTATAGTAGTTATATTCTTGTACATAGGAGCAGTATTATAGTAGTTATATTCTTGTACATAGGAGGCGGTATTATAGTAGTTATATTCTTGTACATAGGAGCAGTACTATAGTAGTTATATTCTTGTACATAGGAGCAGTATTATAGTAGTTATATTCTTGTACATAGGAGGCAGTATTATAGTAGTTATATTCTTGTACATAGGAGCAGTATTTTTATAGTATAGTAGTTATATTCTTGTACATACATAGTTCTTGTACATAGGGCAGTATTATAGTAGTTATATTCTTGTACATAGGAGGAGCAGTATTATAGTAGTATTATATTCTTGTACATAGGAGCAGTATTATTTAGTAGTTATATTCTTGTACATAGGGGGCAGTATTATAGTAGTTATATTCTTGTACATAGGAGCAGTATTATAGTAGTTATATTCTTGTACATAGGGAGCAGTTTATTATAGTAGTTATATTCTTGTACATAGGAGCAGTATTATAGTAGTTATATTCTTGTACATAGGAGCAGTATTATAGTAGTTATATTCTTGTACATAGGGAGCAGTATTATAGTAGTTATATTCTTGTACATAGTAGCAGTATTATAGTAGTTATATTCTTGTACATAG